>JAXQQM020069182.1:0-114116 GCA_034641835.2 Pinus albicaulis | reverse complement strand
CTTGGAAGAACTTTCTCGGGAATCCTCATCTTCAGCAGAGGGGCACAAGGCCATCCTCATGGGTGGGTGTGGTTGTACTAGTGAATCGTGTTCAACCTAATGTCTGTAGCCATTTCTCGGGATCTCTTGAAGGGCTCCTCCTCCGCCGAATTTGTAATATCCCCAAAGGGAAATAACCAGTAATAAACAGAAAAGTGCCAGACAGATATAGAAAGTACAATGCTAAACCAGATCACTGAACAATTGCACATAGGATTCCAGAAAACTGAGCCATTTTATTAATCTGAAAGTACATAGAGAGGAGTACAAGAAAATCAGAGTAAGTGCACCTATCCTTGCCCTAGGCAAGTGGAGACCCTCTCAGACAGAATAATGGCTGCAACAAGGACAGCGTCCTAGCTGCTCTGAAAACTGAAGCTGAACTGCGCTGGTACTGGAGCTGAAGACTGGAAAAACAGATGAATTCAAACTCCAAACCCCTCACCAATGGAAAACGCTGTCTCTGCCAGTGACAGCGCAGAAACAGGTGAAGCACTAAGCACAAGGACCTCCAGACAGATGGATCAGCTACTGAATGCTATGAAAACGCTGTTGAGCCCTCTCACACAAGCCTGCTCCTCAGATCAGCGTCCTACCTGGTGGATCTGCCTCCTGAATGCTCAGATCTGCTGGATCTGAAGCCTCCAATCAGATCTGCGTCCTATTCCTCCTGATCTGCGTCCTCCTAGATCAGATCTGCTACCAAACCTTCAGATCTATGCTGGATCTGACAATATCTCTCCAGATCTGCAGCCTCCAAGGCTGGATCTGATGTTATCCCTTCAGATCTAGGCTAGATTTGCCAATATCTCCTCAGATCTGCAATCTCCCAAGCTGGATCTAGTGCTATACCTTCAGATCTGCAACATACAAAACTAGATCTGCAAATATCTGCTCAGATCTACCCTCTCCAAGGCTGGATCTATCAATGGCCTTCAGGTCTGCGTCCTCCTCTTCAGAACTGGACAGCGTCCTCACTCCCACAGCTGAACTGCATCCTTCCTCCTCCGGGACAGCGTTTTCTCTGCTCAGATCTGGACTGCGTCCTCCCTGGAACAACGTCCTCACTCTCCCAGGCTGTTCAGCGTCCTCTCTCCTCCTTGAACAACGTCCTTCCTCCTCTGAGCTGCGTAGCCACAAGAGGGCTTCTTCTCCTCCAAATCTGCACCAGAAACTACTGCTACTTTGCTACTGAAACTGAAAAGTGTACTCAGAATAGAACCTTACTAGGGCGGGCACTCGAAGTCCCCCGAAGCTAAGGGTGAAACCAGAAATAACCTTACCAGGGCAGGCACTCGAAGTCCCCCGAGGCTAAGGGTGAGATCTCCGACCGGAGACACTCGTGCACTAAACAGTGCCGCAGACCGACTAAACAACCGGCATGCTGAAGCAGACAGAAGTCTAGCTATCAATAATAATATCAAATCATGAATGATCCAAATGAGGTGAGAACCTCTCCTTTTATAATGCCAAACTCCCTCCAAAACTTAACTCTCCTTTAACCTGCGCAGTTTACCTTGGGTCAGCCTGATGCCTCCCCCCATCATACTCATGTGGACCCCCAAGGCCCCCTTTCTAAGTTACAACGTCAATCTACTAGGAAAAGAACACTTTATTATAAAGTGAGGTGACTAAAGTGAGGTGACCCCTCTTATTTCTCACTTTATTTATTATTTCTAGCTAAAGCGGCAAAAATAAAGCAAAAATGAAATATTCCAATTAGCAAAGCTAATTGGGAATATTGCTGCACTTCTGTCGTCTTGCCTTACTACGATCTTCCTTTGTTTTTTGGAATATAGATGCGATATGCCTCTCATTTTCACTATATCCCACAAAATAACCCTTCTCTCGTTAGCCTCGATCCAATTTTCCGTCTTCATTTGCCAGCACTGCCAAATATCCTCAAGGGCTTACCTCAGCTTATTACTGCTGAATAAACTCTCAGAATCACTTTCCCCAATGCTCTATGAGGCACCTTGAATGCCACATACACTACTCTATCAGAAGCTTCTGCCTATGGAAATTTGGGCATGTCTTGATCATACAAATTTCGCCTCATAGCCTTCCACAATATTGTTCTTCCTTTTTTTGCAACCCATTCTCATTTCGATTGTATGGAGCCGTCCATTCTCTCTTTCCATTCTCTCTGATGCCTTCCTTTGCAGTCAGAATCAGAAGTATTTATTGATATACTCTCCACCATTATCCGATCGCAACTTCGATCCTCCTTTCGGGTTAAATTTTCTACCAAAGCCTTGAATTCTTTGAATTGCTCAAAGACTTCATCTTTGGTTTTGAGAAAGTAGATCCATGTTTTCCGGGAATGGTCATCAATAAAGGTAGCAAAGTACTTTGCACCATTGAGAGCAGCCATGGACATTGGTCTCTGATGTCTGAGTGTATCAACTCCAATACACTCTCGGCCCTACTGCTGCTTCTTCGAAATGCTGTCTTGGCATACTTCCCTAGTACTCACCCCCTGCAGACATCGTGTTTCCTTGTGTTGAGTTCTGGAGCTCCCATGACAATCTTCTTGAGGATCTTCAAGGCTCCATGATGTAAATGCCCCATTTTTCTGTGCCATAATTCATTTAGGTCTCTTTCATCCATACTGCTAATTAGTGCCATTGGGGACTCGAGTTGTAGCTTATATAGTTTATGGCTCCTTACTCCAATTTGTGTCTTCCTTTTCCTGCTAGGATGTTTGACATAAACTTTATTTCCAATAAAGTATACATTGTAACCCTTATTCTGAAGCTGAAACACCGAGAGTAAGTTCATCCCCAATCCCGGTACCTGCAGTACGTTTGTGGCCCGAAGCTTATTACCAACTTCTATCTGAAATATTTTGGTTCCTCTTCCAACGAGGGTACACTTGGCCTTGTTTCCCATCGTGATATGAAAATACATCTGCTCTTCTTGGTAGCTTGAGAAGCATTCTCGAAATCCAGTCATGTGAGCAGATGCTCCACTGTCAACACACAAACAAAATCCTCTTCTAGTCTGGATGCTAGAACTGAGATGTCATGATCCCTCTGTTTCTCCATGTGTTCTGGAGGACTGCATGAATCCTTCCGAGCTGTTGCTGCATCTATGTCGGATCTTGATTTCATTGCAGAACCTCCTTTTCTGTCTTTTGCCTTTTGCTTTGATACCGTGTGAAATTTTCAATCTGAAAATACTACTGCAGTGATTGATTTATTTCGCCTACTTATTTATGATAAGTTATTCACAGATGCTTCAGTAAATATTGAAATAAATACAACTGCAGTATTCACTTTAATCAAAAGCAGAAGAACAAATAGAACACATATAACACAATAGAAACAACAACATGAACACAATTATTTTTGGACAATTGTCTCCGGAAAAACCCAATGTGGGAAAACCGGTGTAGCAGATGAGGGTTTATGTTATTCTTCAGTAGCGAAAGTTCTTTTACAGATAATATGACGAGCATATCATTTTGCATACACTTGAGATGAATTTCCCGAGCACTCCGGAAAATTCCCAACACACGGTAAGCAGTTCTCATCCCTCTGCGTCACTCTACATGGCCCCTTTGCGCAATCACTGCGCTGGATTGCGTCATTCTGCGTGGAGGGCCAGTGCTGCTGCTCATCGCTGCCTCCTCTTCGTCGTCCTTCTGCCTTCTTCTTTCATTGCTAACTTCTCCCTCCTCCTTCTGTCTTTGCAACTCAGCCTCTACAACCTCAACCTCTGAAATCAAATTCTCTTACTTAAGAATCGATTTCCTTCGGGTACTGAGAGTGTGCCCAACTTACTTTCCAAATGACCCTCAAGCCTTCTCTTATAGTCTTCTCGTTGATGAATCAACGGCCCAGATTATATCTTTAGTCAATGGCTCAGATTAAAAGATGACTTGATCTTCATTTTCTAGAAGATTCACACTCTGCTTTATTAATACCTTTTAATTATTTAATTTCCCTAAGTTTAGACTTAGGGATCACTTTAAAATAATTAATTATTAAAGCATGATCCGAGTGGAATTTCCACAAATGATTTCTGGGTTCTCTAGAATACTGATGTCCGAGCCTCTTCCCAAAATATGAGACTTGGAACACTTTCCAATGCTACAAAATCAACACTAACCACTGCACTGTCACTTCTGCACTCCTCTACACCAATTGACACTTGTTCATCCTGCTACATCTGATTTGGGATTTTGTAGCAAAGTATTGATCCGAGAGGTGGACTCCAAAAGGATCCTGCCCAATATGTAGAATCTAGATCATTGGGTCTACAGCTCCAAGTCAGCGCACTTCCCTCCCGGAGGTATATGAGCTATCATGGCAAACTCCTCCTCATCGATCCTAGCAGGTGTTGCTTACGGATCATGCTTCTCGTGTTTGTCTCTCTTCTTGAGAGGACACTGTGTGGCATAATGACCCATTTCGCCACACCAGAAACATTTGATCTTGGAAAGATCCTTCTTCCTTCCGCGCTGCTCCTGCTGCCACTTTGATGTAAGTGCCACATTATCCTCCTCCTCCTTTGGCTTCTTCTCACTACTGCTGCTACCCTCAAGCTGACACTTGAGTAAGTCCCTCCTCGTCTCTTCTTGTTGAAGAGCAACCCACATTGACTCCCAGTCCGACAAATTCTCTCTGCCTAGGATGCTCTAGAAAAATACCTGATAATCTTCAGACATTGAGTTGAGTGCCAATTTGACCATTTAGGTGGCCCAAGGAGCTGATCCCACAACTTGCAGTTGATCTCGGTTTTCCTAAAGTCTAGACAGAAATGGATCAATGCGCTCACCTTTCTTCATCCTAGTAGTTCACATCTTCTCCTCTAGATACATCTTTCGCTGCTCGGAATATCCTCGATATAGCTTCTCTAAGGCCTGCCACATTTCTCTAGCTATTGCTTTGCTAGATATGTGACATACGACATGATCCCTCACTTCATCAAGGATCAAGCGCTTTGCCTTAGCCATATTCTTCTTGTATTTCTTTAGAGGATCTGTATCCACTGCAACAACCACCACACCTTCAACGAAGATCTTGAGATCATGCTCATTCAGCAGGCATTTGATCCTTGCCTACCAGATCACATAGTTGGAGGCTCCCTCCAACCTGTCTTCATCTCTAAGCCCACTAGCTGCCATTTCTACCGATTGAAAATGTCGAATCTAACTCCCTCTCTTTCTCCTCTGCGCAGTGCTGGACTAGCTTACGCACTCCTTGCTAGAGATGGTAGATCTACCACCCAAAAATGCTGCTCAACTCTTGAAAAAATAGAATTCCCCAGGAAGGAATCCCTCGAGGAAGAAAATTCCCTCAAACTGTCTCCAGATCTTTCTTCTGACGCTTTTGCACCCACAATCTCTTACTTGGAAGAAACTTGGAAATTCCTAAGCCAATAGGGACCTTAGCTACATTCCTTGTGTAGGAATGAGTACATTCCTTTACTGGAATATGTCCTCCCTGATTGAGAGGGAGAGATAGACACTTCATTCTTGTCTTCACCTAGGAAGACAAAATGGAGGATTGGGTAATGATCTAGCATCCGATACTATTTGAGGATGAGATAGGGCACCCAAGATAAGAGTAGTCGTAGAGGACCGATATTCTTTGAGGATTGAGAATCCAAGATAAGAATAGTCCTGGTGGAACACACTCTGAGAACTTGGGTAGGGTATGTTCCAAGAGAGACAATGATTAAGGTATCTATAAATCATTGGTCTCGCTAGCATTGAGCTCAAGATCTCGTGGAGAAGATGGAGTTGTTAGTGAAGGCCTTGATATGTGACAACGCTGGTTGATATGATGCTATACAGATGGGTTACCAATCCGATTCTTGTTATGAGAAATTCTTTAGATAGAGAATGACAAAGTACCATTATGAATACCTCCCTAGTTAAGAGGGAGTGTTGAAAAGTGTAACTAGGTTCGGTCTTCACAATGACATGTAATTATGATTTTTGTAAGTAGATGCAAAGAAGAAAGATAAAATAAATTTATTGTATTACTTGCATCATGGGTTTCATGAGAAAGGGATTTTATTTTTGAGTCAAGACTCTATTTAAGAGTCTCTAGGAAATTTGTCATCTTGTCATAAAGTCATTGTCATGTAAATGAAGTCATGTTACACTTTGTAAAAGGTCACACTTGTCTATGTAAAGTAATCCTCCAAGACCTTGTCACTAAGCCTCTCCAAGTCGGCCTAAATCTAATGAATATCCTCACCGATGAAGTCGACTCTCCTCCAAAGATCATGTCAGTCTAAAGGACATGAAGACAACCAATATAAGTAACCCTACTCGGCCTCATTTGGTGGCATCCAGTTCGGTCAGGATTGCAGTCATAAGTGCAAAGTGCAGGACTACAAGAAGAGCGAAAGGAGAAGGCTAATCAATGAAGAAGAAAGGTTACAATGGTTCGGTCTTGGGTCACTCTCTCTCTGCTTGCACCTCAACTTCCAGGCGAGGCTATTGCAACATCAAGGCAGTGTGGTTTTGGGTATAAGGTGAGTACATAAAGAGAGTGAGAAAGTAAGCTGAAAATTTATATGGGGATGAGGGAAGATCAAGGAAGTTGAGAAGCACTGTTATCAGTTCTTGAAGTATGAAAATGGGATTCTCTCGTGCGATCGAGTGCAATGCGGTACAATACGAGAAAAAAAGGAAGAGAATGAAGAAGCCCAGAGAGAAGATCGGTGAAGGCTTAGGACAAGGTTAAAGAGGGATGATTAGTCATGAAGCGAGTTCTCTAGTGCGATCGAAGGTGATCTTGGTGCTGACCTGGTGCGAAAAAAAGGAAGAGAACGAGAAGCCAAGAAGAGCGGTAGAAGGCAAGTGACAGGTTACGGGAGGATACTTGTGTCGAAGGTCTTTGTCATGGTCTTGGTACTCGTCAATTGAAGATCTATAAGAAGAATTGTTTATCGGGTTTTCCTCTCAAAGAGTGAGAGGTTTTGGCCATGGCTTACGAGCCTACATATTATGTCTCTTGTGTATTTGATAATTGACTTAATGAAAAGAACATAATAATAACTTACAAAGAAAAGATCTAATCAAGAAGGGTATCACAAGTAATTATCAAAGAAAATCTCTATCTAATGATCTTACCTAAATTTCTCATACACTCCTAGCCACAGAGTGACTCGCTGCCTTCACGGTGATCTCCTGAGCCTCAAGGCGAAGTAGTGTTTAGACATGGCCCGGGTTTGTTTCACTCGCTCTGGTTAACCGGCCCCTGCAGCCAGAGAAATATAATTCAACCTCCCAACTGTGTTCATTTGTTGCTAAGAAATACTAGAAATGACTTTAACTGTAGTTCTAACTCACCTTACCCTCCTTAGAAACAGATTTCTCTCCACGCCAATCTACTGCGACTCGTGGCTCGTCTGCTAAGAAAAGTCCACCCCCAAATTGTGTTCTCCATCCACCCATCGAGTTGCTCTTATAATCTCTCGTTGGCGAACCAACGACCATGATTAGATCTTCATCAACGGCTAATATCATCTTTAACTCGATCCATGCGAGTTTCTAGAGAAATATCACCTTTCTCAATTAATTATTTGTTAATTAATCCTTTTCTAAGTTAGACTTTGGAAATATTTAGTCATTATCAATTAACTTAACTAGGTGTGTTCTCAGAACCTTTTCTAGGTTTTGGGAATCTTGTGTTATAGTATTTTTGACCAAAATCTGAGACTAGAACACTTTCGTCCAGATGGTACAAAAACTAACACATGCTAGTTTGTTGCCTCCCTAAAAATTTGGAGAATACCGATATATTGGTGTAACCATTTGACCACACTTGTGTCGCAAACCCATAATGTCACCACCCCATTTTTTGAAATGGGACTTATCATGTTCGAGGCTCGTGTCATCAGTTTCTGTGGGAGCGGCAGGTTTTATAAATGATGTAAACCCATTGCATGTTATGAGTAGCAAATGATCTAAAATCTCAGGCCCAGTCGATATGTAACAACCTAGGTAAGCCTAGTATGTTGTTGATGATTTTCATCCTAGGAGGTTTTTTGTCTCACTGATTCACGAAAGTGATCGGCAGAGTTTTTCCCTCCAGCCTCACCCCAAAGCTAGGGTGGATTTTGTCATCAGCATGCTAAGTGAGTCATAGTGTTTCTATCGAGTCCTTGTAAAAGTAGTTTGAACTACTTGGTCTACTAGATCATATTTTGAGTCGCAGAATTGGGTATTTATTTGAGGGTCTATACGAATGGGTATTCCCCCTTCATGTATGTAAATGTATTATCTCATGTAAAGAGGGTTGGAAAAATAATTATAATCCCCTCTCAGTCTTGGTCAATTAATTAAATTTTTTGGTCAATTAATTAATAAAATCTTAAACCAGAAATTTAATTATTTTAGGGTCCTAAGTTAGGATTAAATCTTTAAAGGCAAAATTTGTGGGTCCTTGAAAAATGATTTTGAAAGCCCCAGGCCAAGGGAATATTGAGAATTTTAAGAAATATTGGACCCTTGGGCCTTGGTGGTTAAGTCAAGGTCAAAATTTTGGGGTAATTAACTCAAAAATAATATTTTGAGTTAATTAAAATTGAATTAAATGATAAATTCGTTTTTTCCCCAAAATTTTAATTTCAACGCTCCGGATTAAAAGATAATTAAATCTTTTGGACAGTTGAGATTATTTTGACGAGGATCATCCAAACTAGCTGTTAGAGATTTTGTCCTATAAATTTAGAAGTCTTTGTCATTCTTGAGTCATCCGATCTCAGGATCGTGCACTTGTTCTTAGAAGCTCTTGTAAATTTTTGAGGAATAAAGCATAAAGACTTTGGGGTTACAAATCTTGATGTTCCTTTTCAGATCTATGTGGTGAATTGTCTCTAAACTCTGCTACTTTGTTTCTTGCATTTTATGGTTGATGGCCTTCATGGATTAATCTGCATACAGGTATCTTGTGCAGTTTTCTGGGTTTATAAAATAACATTCTGATTTTTCTGAAAAGGTCTCATGTTGTTTTCTTAAATCTCTATCGATCTAAGATCCAGATCTAAGTATGCAGGGAAATTTTTCTTAAGATTGAGCATCTGGGGAAGTATTTGGTTGGACCAGCCGACTCTCAATAAACATAAGTCTGAAAAGCTCAATATTTGTTAAATTCCAAGTCTATCTTACAAAATTGGTGGTTTTGCAGGGTTTTCTAGGGCTTGTGCCTCTCACTAAAATTTTAAATTTCTGAAAATTGTGCTAAAATGAATTCAAATCTGACCATGAGGGTTTTAAATCTGTAAACTAGTTGTAAATTTGTAATTTTTTTTTAGGATTGTAAGGGTTTAATCGTTTCTTGGTGTGTATCTTCAGATCTGGCTGGTTTATTGCAGGTTTAGGGTTCAAATCGGAAATTTTTTTTTTAGATCTAAGGTAGATCTAGCCTCCAAAGGCCAGATCCGGCCTCAAACTCCCACTGTGGACAACTCTGAACACTATTGTGGTTTAAAGGAGCATACAAATCTGAGCTTACATTGAAGAATTTCTAAGTTGCTGGGTGATTTAAATGTACTGGGTTCATCTATCTGCGACAAACGATTGCCCAGCCCCTCTGCATACGCTGCCATCGATTTCCTTAAGCTGCCCAGCATTCACTCTACTGTCCCTTTCCGTCCATTTTGCTTGCCATTCTCATTGCTGTCTCTCCTCTTTTGCCATCGATTTTTCTTGTTCCCTGCTACCGTATTCTTCTTCTGCCATCGAGCTAACATCTGCATTTTCAAATCGCGTTTCTGCCCATCCTTCTATTCTCCACGCTGTCAAAACATTCATCTATTCCTATTTGCCCTCACCGTCCCTTCATCGCTGCATTTACCCTGTGTTGACCCTCTATTCTTTGCCGTCTTGTATTTTTTTTTCAAACACTGCACATCCATCCGTTGCATTTCTTCACGTCCATCACTTGAACCCTGGCCCTCCGAACTTCATCTCTGCACTACATCGAGCTTCGATCTCTTATCTTACGCCGTTACCCGAGATTCTTCACGCCGTCCATGCCCCATCCGAACCTACAGCTGCAAACACAAAGAAAAAAAAATAAACGCACATATATAAAATTCGAAACCTCACGTGTATATGTGTTCAACTTCGATCAGTCCTTTGTTTTTTAAATGTGTAATTTCATTTTAGTGTTAGCGTTAGTTCAGATTTAATTCTATTCGATTTTAAATTTTTTTTTAGTTGTAATTCGATTTTGATAAGTTAGGTTTTAATTGTTATATTTAGATTTTAGACTTTAGATTTCATTTATTTTTTCTTTAGTTCAATTTTATTTATTTCAAGCGTAGGTTTTAGATTAAGATTTAATTTTTAGAATGTAGTTTAGTTTAGACATTAGATTTTAATTTTTAATTTTAGTTTAGTTTCGATATTTGTTAGTTAATTGTTTTAATTTTAATTTGGTCTTAGTTTAGTCTTAAATTAGTTTCCATTTAGTTTAATTTTAATCCTAGTTGTGTTTTGATTTAGTTTCTAACTTTTTTTTAGATTAGAACTTTTATTTAGATTTAGATTTTTTTTTTTAATTGGTTTTAGATTTAAAAAATAATAAAAAAATTCTAAAAATTTCAAAAAAACATAAAAAATTTCTAAGATCTATAGTCAAGTGCGCTAAATTTTTTTATCTAAAGTTTTGAATATCAAAACATTTTCTGGATCGAAATTAATTGAAGCATCATAAATCTGGAAATATTGCAAATATCTGGCATTTTCATCTTGTGATAAGATTGTTGTGGGTTTAAGATATTTTAATGCATGGTTGTGGTGTTTTTCAATTCAATATCATTGTGATCAATCGTGTTTTAATAAGCAGCAGTTAATCGTCACTTACTTGTTTATAATTCCATAACGGAATCTTGTTTGACTCCATAAGGCACTGGTCTTAAGCGTGAAATCTAATTTAGATCTGTGGAATCTCGTTCATTTTATCAAGTATTTGATATTTTAGCTCTGTCTCCTGGATTTTTCATCCTGATTTCCAATAGGGTCTACCTCCCTTAGCTTGCAAGGAGACAACTTAAATAGAGAGATTGGGGATAAAGGTGACATCCCCTGATTTGAGCCGTTGTCGCGGTGCGTTGACAATCTGTGCGACAACACCTCTCCTTATTAGTGCTCTACAAGGTAATTTGTCTATCTTATTAAATATCATCATAGAAATCTCATAAAGATCATAAATGCTCGGGTGCTTCTCTTTCAAAGTCATGTAGTATGTCGTCATGAAAACCATGATTAAGCTCCCTATGATGCCTCAAAGTACAATAAAGAGGTGATCGCTCTATGAGATTGCTTATCTATCTCGCTAAACATCATCTTAAAAGTACAATAGACATATGAAATGCTAAAATGCTCTAGCACAAGATTTATATACCAACACCATGACTAAGCTCCTGTACAAATATGAAAAAAAAAAATCATGAAGCAAGGAACTTAACACTAATACCAAGCTTATCAAATGGCATGAAACAAAACTAGGAACATCATAACTATCTATCCATCAAGTGATCAAAGCACACCAACCAAGGCCTTCGACCACGTCAATGTCTCATGTCCTATCATGGAGGATCACCATCATGTTCATCCAAGAGTACTATCCTCAAGCAAAAATGAAAGATGAGCATTTGTAGACCATCGACATCTTTGTAAGTTACCCTTGAAAACATGTTATGTGACAAAAGTCACATAATTTCCACTCATGTCGATATGAAGGGTAACATGACCTAAGAAGGCGAGGTCTAAAGAACTTATTTATTTGAATACAATGTTGTTTCTAGTGATATTAAACATGCTATGTCCATCTAGTCTATCTCCACAAACTTTGAACAACCATTATAGTAGGAGGAGATCATCCTATATGATGAAGAGCTCAAAACCTGCTCCAACAAAAATGATAATATCCATCCTAAAACTCTAGATCTATTATAGGAATGCATGAAAAAATGAATATTTATCTAACTCGATGAACAAGTCAAAAAAATAATAAACTATGAGTGGCCATGCCACATGTACAAATCTCAATCTCTATGAGCCAAAACAAGTGAGACAAATCCTCCAAGTAGGTAAACAAAAACAATAAAAGCTCGAACATCTTCCTTGGTCTCCTCCATAAGAGGTCAATTCATTGAATAATTGTTAGATTTCCAGCACCTGGTAGGAGATCTCGAACAAACCCTTAAATATTTATTGATTTATGCACGACTAAGTTCTGAACTAAAATTGCACTGTAGAAACACAAAAAACATCATCACATTGGGCACACAATTTACCCCGGAAAATCCACAGAGGGAAAAACCAAACAACTTGTTCTATTATGAACTTGGGCTCCTGTACCAGGGATAACGGCCCAACTGAGGGATCACGTATACAACAATTGGATTTGATCCAGCTGATCAAGCTCTCCTTGGCTGTGATTTGAATCTCCTTACTGCTCCTTGCACATTCCTCAGATGCCACCTGACCTGGAACACTAGAGTATCAGACTCCTCTAGAGGCTAGTGTCGCTTAATGGTGTCTTCACCCCTCCCTCAAATCTCCTTTTATATCCTTTTAATGACTAAAACCCTAACCCTAGATCTCAATGGCTAAGATTAGATCTTGCCCTTCCAAGATCAACGGTTGTGATTTAATCTTTCGTTGAGATCACTTAAGTCACTTTTAATCATTAAATACAAAAGGTACTTATACAATCACTTTACAAAGTTTATTATCTAGTGAGGCAACCTTCCAAATGCTAAGACACCGAGCAATTGTGGAAGTCTCGTCAAAATTTCTGAATATTACTTTATGTAGAAACCCTACTGTTAGATCTGGTTATACTTCTCCTACTTAATCAAGTTATTAATGCTGAAATTCAGATTAATGTCGAAGTAAACACATAACAAACTTTCACTGATTCAAGTCTAAGCAAAGATACTTGCACATATACAAAGTGACACCCAAGATTTTCTGGACAACTGTTCCAGGAAAAACTCAATGCAGGAAAACCGGTCTTCTGGTTGCTGGAGGGTTTATATTATTTAGTAGTTTCCGAATACAACAAATCTGGGCACCTTACTAGTTAACCCGACAGAGAAAAATATAGATCTGTAGCTAACTTGCTGTTCTTAGACCAAAAACTTGACTGATCCACACCCTCAAACGAGATTTACAAGACTCAGCCAAATCCTAGCCCTAGACACCTCAGCGCTGCCCCTGAAGCCTTTGCATCAGCCCTTTTAGCCTCTGCACTGGACTGGAGAGGGCTGCGTAACCCCATAATGGGTGACGCAGACCCTACGCTGCCCTAGAAGGGTCTTTGCGTAACCCTGGAGGGTCCCCTGCTGCCCAGCGCTGCCCTAGAAGGGACTGCGTAGTTGAAGCTGTTCTCTGCATTGCGCAACTGCTGCATAATTGCTGCTGCTACCTCTGCTTCTCTGCGCTGCCTTTGATTGCTGCTCTCTGCCTCTTGTTGGTTCTTGGCACTGGGATCAGAGCATCCCCTTTGCCAATACTACCCCTCTCTACAGCTGAAACACTTCTGAAAATTCTTAGCAAACCCGCCCTAGAATTTTAGCTTAGTCTCAATGCTGTGCCTCCGTGTGTGTGTTCTCCAACCGACCCCAAGCCTTTCCCTTCTACTTTCTCGTTGGGAAACCAACGACTATGATCTAATCTTGAATCGATGGCTAAGATTAAAAGAAAGCTTGATCCATGTGACTTAAGCCAATTTCATCACATGTTTAAATTAATTACCTTTAATAATTTAATTTTCCTAAGTTAGACTTAGGGTCCTTAATTAAAATTATTAATTAATTAATTATCTCCCAAACTGGATGGAATTTCCCAATTCCTTTTCTGGGTCTTGGAGTTTTGATGTACTCTAGGCCCTCCACAAAGTTTGGGAGCTAGAGCACATCCGATGCTACCCAAACACTCAAAATTTCAACAAGTCCTACTGAGCTACTCAATCCAACACTCCCTCTTAGCAAGGAAGGTACTTCCATAACTCGGATTCGTCGTCAACTTCTCACAGTCATTGTAGCAGCTCCCTTTGACACAAAAGTCTGTCCTGCTATTAGGTATGAAACCTGAGCTGAGAACCATGCTCCTAGAAGCCTTCCTCTTCTGAGTGTCCTACATTGCCATTTTGACCATGTCTTCCTTGAGGCTGTTGATTCAACCCTCTACTGCATGCTTCCCAGGACTATTGTCCGAGCCTGTGGCCTGCTGCCCGAAATTGCCTGCAGACTTCGTGAGACTACCCGAAGCCTCTGCTCACTCCCTGAGAGTCTTGTGTGCTGCCCGAACACTTCTGCAGTGTAATAACAACTATTTTTTTTTTTAATTAATTCTGTAGTCGGACGAATCATGCAGCATCTGTTGCAGCTTGGTCTTCCTCGACAACTATTTTCTTTGTGTTGTTTCGGTGGCGAATGTGGTCTGATCTGCGACTCGACTGGCAACTAAAGTCTCTTGTATCCTCCACTGATCCGCCACCAACTTTGTGCCGCAGCTTCTTGCCATTTCCACTATAGGGTGTCACAATTTGTTGATCGATTGATCTCTCGCTGGTGGTCACATCTCTTGCAGTTTGCCGACAAAACACCTCTGCCACTTGCTCATTCCTTTTGTCGCGATTATATAGGATCAAAGCAGAACACTACATCGTATCTATCTGATGACTGTCTTGTGTGCTCGAAAGCTCTCGACGCTGTTTGCTCACCATTGCCCTTGTTGTTGTCCTCCATGGATTTTTCAACGCGATACCCTGTCACGTTCAACCTTTCTACCACTCGCATAGCCGTCGAGTTTGACAACACTCGGCTATCCCATCTCACTATTGTTAACTTCACAAACGCCGTGTCTCTGTTCGTCTGATCTGTTGCCTTTGACTCCTTAGATTGCCAGTGTTATGTGCTGGTCTGCTGTCGGCTGTGTTACTAACAATTAACCTCTGCCATGGTTTTGTTGCGGCCTCTACTTGCTGCCAACTTCAACCTCGACTCTTTGGCCCTTGCATTGTGCCCTCTACGTACTAAATGTCGAACTGTCACCCTTGATGCGTGGATGCGGGTCTTTGTTGTTGTTTGGGCGGTGTAGCCTCTGCCACACATGATGGTTCTTGCATTGGCCTCGATCGTCCACACAATTCGACCACTTACGTTCTTTGGCTAGTTGAGTGGTGGCTGCCGGCCACACTCCTTTCTTGTCTGCGATGTTGTTCAACCATCTGTGCTTGATGCCATTACGAATCAACAGTGATGTTGATCCTTGATACACAAGGCATGGTCTACTTGGGCGCGGCTGTCTCGACTTCAAGATCCATTGATGATGTTCTTGACTTTCCTATGTCGTGCGCTTCCACTGCCACAATTAGCCGGTTGGTCGACCTGGTGGTTGGTGACCCTGGCTTGTCATTGATTCGGTTGTTGACCACCCCTTTGTGGGGTACTTTTTTATTTTTATTTTCATAAAACAAATTTCGTGCCCTGACCCGGATAAAATAAAAAATACTTCTCCTTAATGAAAAAATTTTGTTCGTATGATCCCAGCCAACTTGGCTCCTACGATCCGATAGGAACTCGACACCTGCGATTCCGAGAACGATTCAAAGTTTCATCTCTAATACCATGTTAAGTTTATACGAACCCAACACCTGGCAATAAATCTCAAACCAACCCTTAAAACAATTATTGATTTATGCATGGGTAAGTTCTTAACTAAAATTGCACAGCAGAAGCACACAAGAATCATCATCACATTGGGCACACGATTTACCTTGGAAAACCAACGCAGGGAAAAACCATAAAACTTGTTCTATTATGAACTTGGGCTCTTGTACTAGGGATAAAGGCCCAACCAAGGAATTACATATACAACAATTGAATCTGATCCAGCGGATCAAGCTTTCCTCGACTGTGATTTAGATCTCCTTGATGCTCCTTGCACCTTCCTCGCACCCTGCTTGATCTTGCACATTGGAGTATCACACTCCTCCTAAGTCTAGTGCCGCTCAATGGTGTCTTCACCTCTCCCTAAAATCTTCTTTTATAACCCTAGATCTCAGTGGCTAAGATTAGATCTTGCCATCCCAAGATCAACGGTTGTGACTTAATCTTTTGTTGAGATCACTTAAATCACTTTTAATCATTAAATACAAAAGGTACTTATAAAACACTTTACAAAGTTTATTATCTAGAGAGGCAAGTTTATGGACGTCCTACCGAGCTACTCAATCCAACGATAATGTGTGAAATCAACCTCTTATGGCACATGTGGACTTCCAAGAACTCCGGTAGTGTGGAAAAGGTCCTCATAAAGTAAGTTGACCTCCAAGATTCTTGGGGTTCTCTTAGGACCTCACTTAGGACATCATTTGACCCTCTTCCATACATTATTAAGGGCACATATGACCACTTTTCTTTCACTAGTAGACCATCCCTACTATTTGGATCATCACCTAAAATTAGCATTTTTTTACTTTTAGTGAGTTTATTTTTAGTAGGGGGTGACACCTGGGATGACATGTGGCAGTGACATGGTGATTTCCTCTCCATTGTTGTGCATTACCTTATCCCTAAGGTCCCTAATTAGTGATGTGCATCCCCTTTTTTATTTTGGGAAACTACCTTATCCATGCACCTATGAACCTTATCCTTTGAGTCTTATTTTGGGAGGTTTCTTGCTATTTTTGAGTTAGGAGTTGCATGAGTGAGTCTACACTTCAGTTCTAACTTATTTTTGACTCCACTTATATTTAGTGAGTGCTATTTTAGACTCTCACTCTATTTTAGGGTCTCCTACTTTAATTCTAGGCTCTTAGCTAGCAGAGAAAATTAACTTTTTATTTTCTAGTGTGCATACACTATGGAACCCCTACCTAGTGCGCATTGGTTCCCTCTCAAGGAGTGTTATAAATATATATTCATGTCAATCAATAACACACACCAGATTTATGATGTAATCCAAATTGGTTTTTTCAGCTACTTAGTCTTTTTGAGTTCAATTTCATTCTCTCTTCTTTCTTGTCTTGCAATTGCTAGTGTAATATTTTTTACACAACTAGATCTTCTGCTTGTGCTTAAAATCTAACAAAGATAAGATAAAAGTGTGATGCCAAGTGTAGATCCATGCCAAAAATAACCTCCAAGGCTAGGTCAACTCCATAACTAACTCAAGTGCATGGTTGCCAAGGTAACAAATCTCTTCAAACTGTGCCAATGGCTATATTCAAGAGAGAAGGGGTCAAAACCACATGAATACAAGTGCAAGGGGTTTTTAGCAATCAAACCACATGCCAGAAAAGGGGGTGGTCTTGACCACTAGCAATAAAGTAATCACAAGAAATGGTGAGCACCTCAACGTGTGTGCAAAGCAGGTGAGTGATCCACCTAGTAACCATCTCCACATCATAATAACTGATATCAATGTGAAACCCAACATTATAATCAAGGATGCTCATGCTGGAAGCTTCCATCTGATAAAATAAAGTTAAAATAGCTATTAAATTGCTATACTCAACCTCATCATCTGTGCACATTGGGAGTGCTCCTCTAATAACCGATATCAATGTGAAACCCAACATTATAACCAAGGATGCTCATTTTGGAAGCTTCCATCTAATAAAATAAAGTTAAAATAGCCTTTAAATTGCTATAATCAACCTCAACATGTGTGCACATGGGGAGTGCTTCTCTAGAAACCACAGTCTTCGTGATAATAAAGTGATTATTGTGCACATAAACCCCAAATAGCCTAGGGTGCTAACTCACGAGGCTTAAAGTCACATTAAACATAGGAATGGACCACCATAATGCCTAGAACCATATAAGATATTATTGATCATAATACAATAGAAAGGGGACAATGTGATATGCACCCTCCTAACCAGTGAACAATAAAACCATCACCACAATGCTGAATCCAAAGGAACTGAACATAATGTCAATATGCAGGGACATGAACCAGTCACTTTGCACTAGCCACCACTTCTCTCTAAGCATCACAGACCCAAGTTCCAACCATTATGCAATTAATTAGTTCGAGAGAATCATAACGGTAATGCCAGGAAAAGTGTGTGCTTCCATAATGTCCCTGCCACCTGGATAACATCAGTCAACTGTGTGGAACACGTGTAAATCTCTACTACATATAGTGAAGTGCTCAGAATCATGCACATGCATCTTACTGGGTAGAACATTCAGTTGTTTGTACCTTTGAATTATTTGCCAAATCCATGAGTGCAATGATGATTCTATTCTTGGTATCTATGCAGTCATTATCTGTGGTAGCAGATGGTTGTATGTCATCAAATGAATAGAGAAGAAATGTTGTTCATGAAATATACTCAACCATATAAGACACTTCAACTCTCATACTATATAACTGAGTAAAGAAACTTATTGATCAAAGTTTGCTATCAGTCACTGGTTTTATCATTTAGAAACATTTAACAGTAAGTCACAGGGGAGATAGGAATCCTTTGTAGTGGTGCCATTTCGAAGCTTTATGCAGAGCTAGTGATTCTATTGAGAATAGTTCAAGAAGAGATCCTTCTTGGGCCTTGGGAGTTATCTCTATTTGCAACTTTTCTTATCCAATTGTCTTTGTTTGTTTGTTCATATAAATTGTCAGTAACCAATTGAGACTCTTATATTGATTATCAGTCTTTGTTATAGTAAAAGAGTTGGTTTGTGAAATGTCCCCTCTAGGATTCGAGGATCCAGTATGCTACTGGAAAGAGTACACACCTCTTGTTCTACTAAACTATTTTTCTATATGGGTAAAAGCCCAATAAATGGAAAGCCCATGAGTTTCTCATTATAGAGCTTCTCATCTCTTTTGAATTTTAAGAAAATGGTCAAGACTCTTGAAAGATGTGGAGGCTATTATTAGTAGGGGTGGCCAAGGTATCATTCAATTTAACCATAACTGGAAGAGGTATCTACGCTTGACTCTAGAGTAATCAATCTATGACCTGTGGTTTCTGGTCTTGATGCGTCCTATATCTTGTTTCTCCACATTACAAAACAATTGATAAATGCTTATAGATGTGTGAACATAGACTCTCCTTGCGTGTATCGGACATTGTTAAAATGTAATAAAGGTTAACTAAAGAAGTATCCATTCAACCATTAGTATTTTCACAGATTTGAAAAAGGACTGCAACTCCGAGAAGGAATTCTGCATCTCTTACCCATGAGAGAGGAATTGCAGCATACCTGATGTAAATGATTGCATATTTATTATCCACAAATTAAGCTTGGGTACTGTTGATAGAGGTAGGGCCATTTCTTAGATATACACGACCCTGAAGCTGGTATGATGTCTGGTGTCTGAGTTGAGGACATGTATGTCTCAGACCTCAGAAAGTTGGCTAAGATAAGAGTTATCATTTAAAATGCAGTACACTGTTTGTTGGACTTGCCTTCCTATACTAGAGATCTGTTATGCAATGTGTTATACTTGAATCAAATGCTTAGCTAATGAATCCACATATTCCCGATTATTACAGTGTCTACTAATAGGTAAACTGCATGAATTTATGATTTCACTTCTAGAAATCTCTCCTGAATAGATATTTTATGTTGTACTGACTTAAGACTCCACACAAGTTGGTCAATGTGGATTGACATACGGATTGATTAGCAATTATATAGGTTATCATTTTGCACAGTTAACAAATTGGATGGTCTCATGAACATAAAATGTTGTCCAAAAACCATAATTTCTGTTTCAAATGTTTTCTTAGGTCTATTGCATGTAACATCTTGTGTGTGTTTTTCTATAACAGGTTCTTAGCCAACTAGATTTAAACGCCAACGCATGCCTGCATGAATTCGATCTTGCAGCTGCAGATCTTGAGGTTTGATCCTTTCACCAAGTATTCACAAACATTGTGTTATACATATGGTACATACATACACATTGTGATTGCATTGTTTTTACTCTTATCGTTTTCTATTGCTCCTCATTGTTCAAACATTTATTTATTTTCTACAAGGACACATTCCTTTGAAAGCCTGTTTTTATATGGACATATTTTTTATCAATCAAACCAACACTTGAGTGTAGACTCTAGAGTTATCCCCCAAAATATTGAATAAAGGGTAAGTTATTTTCATACAAATTAAGAAATGTTTAATCCTCAATCTGTTAAAATTCCAAATATAGGAAAAGAATATACTGGAATAAATGATGAAGACACAGCCGTCTGCCATTAAAGCCTTATATGATGTGTTATGGGTTTGTACAAGTTTCAAAAACATGAGCCTCTTGCCACAGCTTACTAGATTTTTTAGTTAGCCATTGTGTTGATAATTCTGAGCGGACATTCCCACAAAAAAAATCAAGTATAATAGGCTTAAAACCTAAGACTTTCAATTTACTTGAGCATTTGTAGTCCATAGTTGATAATTCTGAGTGGATATTTCCAGAACCAAAAAATACGTATAATAGGGTTAGATCCTAATACCATAATATCACTTAAGCATTTTAATCCATCGTTGACCTAATGACTGTTAAGTGGATATTAGATGAAATCTAAATAGTTCAAAGTAAAATATGTAGTTTCAGGGTGGCATCAATGCATAGAACACACAAAATTAAATAGACAAAGTTTCAACAGATCTTTTTCCCCTTTGGTTCTTTTCATGAGCACACATAGAGGAACAAGAAGTTCGAATTTCAATATTCTAGCAAGCTGAGGTAAATGTCCACAAGGTGTATACAAGATTAATGGGTGTTTTAAAAACTGAATATATCCTTCATAAATCTTAATGTTACCTTTGAGTGTTGTTCATGAGCAGCACACTTGGGATATAGTTGGACTTCTCTTTAGTCCATCTTGATTGTTTCTCAGCGATGGTTTGTGGATACTTTCTGTGGGTTCTCTGGCCATGAATTTTTTTCCAGAGATTTTAGATTTCTGTTTCTGGGTCTTTTAGTTACATTCCCACAATTTGGTCTTCAGAGGGATAGTGCAGGTGGCGATCTGGTTGGCAGAGGTTTGCTGCTGGTACCTTGGGGCAAGGCTGTTGCAAGTGGGAAGCACAACTTTCAAGAAGCTTATGGGAAAGGACTGTTTTTGGGAGCATTCTTTATTAATACATATTTTAATATATTTTCATCTAAGTTACCAGGATTCGGATACGGATACACATCCAGATCCACTAGATTTTTGAAAATCCAGGATCTGGGTACGGCAAGGATACGTCAAGTACAAAAAAAATATAACAATATTTTAAAATTTTTTAAACACTTTGAGTTCAAAATTTAGATCCATTTATAAATCACAACATTTAGAACTGAAACCATTATTGACAAGGGTAATTGCTGAATTATAATCAGCTGGAAAAACCAGGATGGCTCCCCAGGAAAGGTGTTGGGGATTCCAACATAGGAAGGAAGAAGTTGGGTATGACCAAGATGCAATCCAGATCAAGTTTCAATCAAGCTAAGACAGATTATAATTAAGGCTCATGTCTATGAACAATATGCCCGATACTCTGCAAAGCTCATGAAATACTTTAATGTTTATAGATTTCAAGTATGCTAGAGACTATTTTTTTTGGTTTGGGGAGCGAGGCGATGTGCTGGAGGGAAGAAGAAAAACACACCCTCCCAGATTAATCATAAATATTTATCTTCTTTGTCTGTGATATAAGTAACTCTAATTTTTAATTGTGGAAGAGGAGGAATGATGCATTCTTTACAACAGGTAGGCTTTTAGAAGCATCACATGGTATGATAGTTCATTAATTTGTGCGATTCTTATATCCAGATTTTGGTTCAAGTAAAGAAGGTGAATTAGACATGGCCCACGTGAGGCAGCTATTGGACTTTTGGGGAGGCAACAGGTGCTCCATATACTATGAGTAGGTAACCAACTAGCGTTTATCCAGCCCATTATGTTCACTTCAGCTAGTCCCAACACTTGAAACACAAACCTTGCCATCGAGCTGGCTGGGTGGTCAGAAAGGGGGATAGAAGTGTAGGCACAACTAGCCACCCCCTCAAGTGCAACCAGTGTTTTCAAACTCAGAGCCAAGTTGATCACATAATTCCTCTTGAAATTTGCAGAATCCGTCTACCTATCATGGGATTCGTTTCCTCAACATACGATCCATTTCCTGCAAGTATGGATCCACCACGTTGCCGTATTTTTCATGGATCCAAGCAGATCCGGATCAGATCCGCGGATCCTAGACCAACCTGTGGTGGATCCAGTAACATAGATTTTCATCTATATATATTAAAAAAAACATGCAGAATGTTGATTGAATTAAAGAAAACATGAAAACATAGATTTTAACTACTAGATTAATGATGATCAACCATTTAGTACATATATAACATCAATCATCTAGTAGTTATAACTTGTAACATTGCTATCAAGTGATTAATCATCAACCTTTAAGTTTCAACATATAAAATTTGTTATCAGCAAATTGTAAACATATAACATCAACCATGAAATGAAACAGAGAATCATATTATTCACAAAAGAGTTGTAAGATTCATTCAACAATTCAAAGGTAGGTTCAAAGTTCAAGCTTATACTATCATACAATGTTTATGTTGATTTTTGGTAGCATCAAATGTGCTCGAAGTCTCAAAATTTGCAGGGAAGCTTGGACACATGTATTACAGAATACCCAGAAATCGTTTTAGGAAATTCCACGCGAACGAGGTTTTATTAAAATAATTAATTATTTTTAACGGAAGCCTAAGTTTAAACTTATGGAATTAAAATGTATTAATAGAACTGGGTGTGAATCTTCTAGAAAAAGACGAAGATCAAGTCAAGTTAATCTTAGCCCTTGATTATGTTTTAATCCGGGCCATTGATTTCTCAACGAGAAGATTATAAGGACTTCGATGGGCATTTGGAAAACACATCAGGTGAGGATCAAGAGATCGATTTCTCAAGTAAGCATCGCAGAGCAGCCGGAGATATCATCGAGGAGATTCTTGTAGTGAGGGGTAGAGATAATTTCCGGTTGGAGAGTTTTTCCTGAGCCAGGAATACATCGCAAAGAAGGCAGTGAAGGAACCATAAGAGGCAGCAAAAGGGCTACGCTAGGCAGTGCAGAGGCACGTAGAGACAATACTGAGCCTTTGAAGAGATCCACTATTTTGCTGAGGGTCAGGTCAGATCCAGTGCTAGGAGCTGGGGTGTGAGACCGGAGGGCCAGAGCATCGAGCATCCAGCCAACAGAAAGATCACCCAGAAGGAGCGACGCGGTCCCCAACAGTTGTGATGTAGAGCAACGCAGAGGCAACGTGGGGCTTGTTAGTTCAAGGTCAGATTAATACCAGATCTCCATTGTTAGTGTGAGGTAATCCTCAGTAATTTTCTGCCAGTCATATTCTCTGTTGGATAGCCAGGTTTGGGCATCCAAATTGTATTGAGAAATTACTACTTAATATCACAAACTCTCAGCTCTTGCACCGGTCTTCCCACATTGGGTTTTTCCTGGGACATTAGTCCAAAAATAACGATGTCATATGTGTGTTTATTTCTTCTGACTCAGTTCTTGTTTCTGCATATAATTTTTATGTAGTGAAGGTTGCAGTGTGATGTATTCCGTGTTTGCCGTAAATAAACTGCAGATAAATTGTTAAGTAAAAATTAACAATTAGGTGAATATTTTCCAGTTGCTGGATTCCAGTTTCGGGAATTTTCACATGGTATCAGAGCACAGGTGAAGCAAGAGAGCAGAGCTGGAAGAGCCAACACTGACTAGAAGAGGGAGTTCGAAGAGCTGCGTAGGCAACAGATCAAATCCCCAGAGGGATTGTGCAGTCTAGGCCAGGAGGGAAAGGTTCTCAAGGAAAATCTCTCTCTGAGTGAGTTGACAGAGAGGTAAGATTTATAATTTGTGATTTGTCAGCAGTAGAGGGAGCAACGCAGAGCGGTCTTCAGGTGGGACGCAGTTTTTCCTGCACAGTTGCTGGTGCAGAAAGAGTCAGAAGAAGGAAGAAGAAGCATATTGAGGGAATTCTGACCTTAGAGAATTTCTTGCCCAGAAATTTCGGTTTCCCACACAGAAGCAGTAGTAACCGAGATTTATTTTTCTCACTCCTACAGGGAGGGCGCAGAGAGTTACAGGTAGCATTCAACATTTGTTTGGGTGAGATGGCAGCAACCGGGTTGAGAGATCAAGATTGGTTGGCGGTTGCCTCCAATTATATGATCTGGAAGGCAAGGATCTCTTTCTTTCTGGATGAGCATGATCTCAAGACCTTCATTGATAGTGTGGTAGTTGTTCCCGCAGATCCGGTTCCATTGAAGGTCTACAAGAAAGATATGGCTAAAGCTAAAAGGTTGATCCTCGACGGAGTGAGGGATCACATTATCTCACATATTTATGGCAAAGGGATTGCCAAGGAGATGTGCGATGCATTGGCTACGCTATACCAAGGGTCTTCCGAGCAACGAAATATGTTCTTGGAGGAGAATATGCGATCTACGAGGATGCAGAAGGGAGAACGCATAGATTCATTTGTATCAAAGCTTCAAGATGTTCGAGATTAACTCGCAGCCATAGGGTCAGCGCCTCAGGCCACAAAGATGGTTAGATTGGCCCTGAATTTCGTTTCTGAAGAGTAGCAAGTCTTTGACCAGAGTATCCTGGGCAGAGAGAAGTTGCCAGATTGGGAAGGGATGTGGGCAGCTCTTCAACAAGAAGAGATGAGGAGAGACTTAGTGAAGAGCGAGCTTGATGGCAGCAACAACAATGGAACGAAGCCCAAGGAGGAGGAGAATGTAGCCCTTGCATCAAAGGGGTAGCAGGAGCAGCAGAGGCGGAAGAAGGACGTCTCAAAGATCAAGTGTTTTCGGCATGGTGAATTTGGTCACTACGCTGTTGAGATTTCGTGTATTTGGGGTACCATCATTTGTGCTCTAGGTCCCAAATTTTGAGGAGGGACTAGAGTTCACCTGATCTACAAGACCCAGAAATGGATTTGGGAAATTTCATCTGGTTTAGGAGATATAAAATTAATTAATTATTTTAATGTATTTCCTATGTTAAAACTTAGGAAAATAAAATAATTAAAGTGAATTTAATTAAACATGTGATGAAATTGTCTTAAATCACACGGATCAAGCTTTCTTTTAATCTTAGCCATTGATTTAAGATTTTATCATTGCTGTTGATTTGTCAACGAGAAAAGTATAAAGGAAAGGCTTGGGGTCATTTGTAAAGGTACACAGAGGCAGAGCACTGAAGCTAAGCTGAGATTCTAGGGCAGGGTTTACTAAGAATACTCAGAAGTGTTTCAGCTGCAGAGAGAAGAATTTAGACCAAGGGGATGATCTGATCCCAAGGTATAGAATACACAAGAGGCAGAGAAGAGATCAGCTCAAGGACAGCGCAGAGGAAGGCAGCAGCAACAACAGGGACAATGCAATTTTCAGGAAACCCTTCAGGGGTTACGCGGAGACCCTTCAGGGGCAGCGTAGTGACTGCGTCACCCATTCTGGGTTAACGGAGTCCCTTCCAGGAGCAGTGCTGAGGGTTTGGAGGCCATCCAAGGTTGACGCAGAGTCTTTCAGGGGCTTCAGAGGCTGGCGCAGTGCATTTCAGAGGTAGCGCTGGGATTTCTAGGCCTAGATCTGACCGAGTTCTGTAAATCCCGTTTAAGGGTGTGGATCAGTTAGTGTTTTTGGTCCTAAGCTCAGCCAAGAGCTATAGATCTAAAGTTTTCTCTGTAGGGTTTTCCAGATCTGGAACTCAGAGTTGTGTATTCAGAAATATTCTTATTAATAGAACCCTCCAGCAGCCAGAGACCGGTTTTGTCACATTGGGTTTTTCCGGGGACAGTTTGTCCAAAAATAACTGTGTCACTTTGTCAATGTGTGCATGTGCTTATTCTAGATCTGAATTGGTAGAGATCTGTTATGTGCTTTTCTTCGATGTTAACTTGAATTTATTCAGTTGATAACTTATCTAAGTAGGAGGAGCTTAACTGGATTAACAGTAATAATTTCTGCTTAAGATTTCAGATTCAGAAATTTCTACATGGTATTAGAGCAATTGCAGATCTAGAAGGGTAACCAGCAGGAGAATCTGAAGGATCTAGCTGCAGAAATCTGCTGGAAAAGCAGTAGAGAAGAAAATTTGAAGGGACAACGCAGGTTTCACGAGCAGATTCATGCAGAGGGAAGGGTGACGCTATCCAACGCTGCGTCCTAGCAAGCCCACGCAATTACTGCCCAGAGGCAGCTTAGAAATAGCGCTAGTTGGGTCTGAAGCCAGCCAGTGTGTTTCAGATCTGAATCTGTCGGATCTAGAAAAGTCTGCAGAAAAGTTGCAGAAATTCATAAGAGCTGGTGGGGTTAAATTTATGAAGTTTTCAGATTTTTTAGCCTTTGCACAAGTGACAAAGATTGGGAGGAGATCAACTTCTCAAAGAGTATCTTGCCAAAGGAAACTTGGAGTTTGATCAGAGGAACAAAGAAGAAGCTGAATCATAGTTGATTTGGTAGATTTCCAAGGAGGGAAATCAATTGTCAGAGGGAGTAGAGGGTGCCCAATTCGTAAAGGACCCTAGGTCCAGATCTCTAGTATAGAGAGGAGGAGCTCTGACAAATTCTGAAAAGATGGCTCCTCATGGAGTGCGTGATCAGGATAGGCTAAAGGGCTTCTCAAACTTTTCGGTGTGGAAAGCAAAGATCCTAATTGTCCTTGAGGCATACGGTCTAAGAGACCATGCAGAGCAGACTCTAGCCACACTGACAGATGCAGATCTCCTACTGAAGCATAAGGAAGCTGCTGGGCAAGCCAAGCGGTTGATAATGAACAGTATCAAGGACAATATTGTACCACACACAACTGAGAAGAGGACAACTAATGAGATGTGGAAGGCCTTGACTTCCCTGTATGAGGGAAAGTCTGTCCATAGAAAGATGCTATTGGAGGCCCAAATGAGGTCATTCATGATGACCAAGGGAGAAGACTTTGAGCATTTCCTCTTCAGATTGCAGTCAATCAGGGATCAACTTACTGCAATGGGTGCAACTGTAGATGATGCAGTGATAGTCAAGACTTCCCTTAATGCAATCACGGATGAGTGGGAAAGTTTTGTCCAAAGTATCTTGGGTAGAGCGAACCTCCCAGATTGGGACAACTTGTGGTCAATCCTGCGGCAAGAAGAACTATGTAGATTCACTAAGAAGCAACACAACCCTGGGTTGAGCAAAGTAAAGAAAGAAGATGAGGAAGATGCAACCTTGGCATCGAAGAAGTAGCCGAAGAAGAAGAAGGATATTTCAAAGATCAAGTGCTTCCAATGTGGCGAAATGGGACATTTTGCCAGCCATTGTCCAGAAAAGAAAAAGGACAAGGTAGCATCTTCTTCCAAAGCAGCTGTGGCAGATGATGGGTCAGGAGATGATGTAGCCATGAGTACTGATGAACCACATAGGTGGGGTGACATGGACATGTTGAGGAGCTACATGGAAGAGAGGCGGGATCTTTGAGCAGCTCATCTCTTGGATCACATGCGGTCTACGACCGCCTTAAGACAGTAGCGAAACAAGTGGAGCAATGGGTGCATAGATCACAGATGAGGCAGAGGCAGAGGAAGATCTGGAGGCTGGGAGGAGTAGTGCAGAGCATAGCAGCATCAACGTAGAAGCAGTAGCAGCGCAGGGGCTGATGTGACTTTAGCAGTGCAGAGCAGTGCTGCTTACGCAGTGCGGAGCTGCAATAGCGCAAAAAGCTTCAGAGGGACAGCGCAGTGCAACAGTAGCATGATAGATTTCAGTATAAGGAGCTGATGTGACTTCAGTGGTGCATAGGGAGTCTGATTACGCAGGCAGAGTTGTAGGTGTGCATCGTTCTTTAGATGCCAACACAGATTTGTAGCCTATGGAGCTTCAGTGATGAGGATGCAGCCCATTTGACTTGTTTGTCAAAGATTGGGCAGGAGATTCAGTTGTTTCTCTCAACAATTGAAGTTGCAGTGCATCAGATCAGCAGTGGCAGTGCTATGAGCAGCACAGATGCAACATATTGAGAGGGAGCTGCAATACAGAAGTTGCAGTGGCAGTGGCAGAGTCATGGGCAGCAGTACAGAATGGCAGCAACAGTGCAGAGTTGAGTGGCAGGAGGCCAAGCTTCAGCAACACAGAACCAGTGCCCAAAATCATGTAATCCATAAATGTGATGTATTGCTAGAGCACACCCTTGATGCTAAGAGGGAGTGTTGAGATTTTGTGTATTTGGGGTAGCATCAGTTGTGCTCTAGGTCCCAAATTTTGAGGAGGGACTAGAGTTCACCTGATCTACAAGACCTAGAAATGGATTTGGGAAATTTCATCTGGTTTAGGAGATATAAATTAATTAATAATTTTAATGTATTTTCTAAGTTAAAACTTAGGAAAATAAAATAATTAAAGTGAATTTAATTAAACATGTGGTGAAATTGTCTTAAGTCACACGAATCAAGCTTTCTTTTAATCTTAGCCATTGATTCAAGATTTGATCATGGCCGTTGATTTGTCAACGAGAAAAGTATAAAGGAAAGGCTTGGGGTCATTTGTAAAGATACACAGAGGTAGAGCACTGATGCTAAGCTGAGATTCTAGGGCAGGGTTTGTTAAGAATACTCCGAAGTGTTTTAGAATACACAAGAGGCAGAGAAGAGATCAACTCAAGGACAACGCAGAGGAAGGCAGCAGCAGCAGGGACAACGCAATTTTCAGGAAACCCTTCAAGGGTTACGCAGAGACCCTTCAGGGGCAGCGTAGTGACTGCGTCACGCATTTTGGGGTAACGAAGTCCCTTCCAGGAGCAGCGCTGAGGGTTTGGAGGCTTTCCACGGCTAACGCAGAGGCTTTCAAGGGCTTCAGAGGCAGATGAAGTGCATTTCAGGGGCAGCGCTAGGGTTTCTAAGTGTAAATGTATGCAGATGTTCTATGCTTGATGCAACTTTACTTTCTCTTCAATTTCAAACAACAATCACATAAACAATAAAGTAAAATTCTGATAGAACATACCCGTAGATCAACAGAAGACAAGCCGGAAATATATATTTGTGTTGGTGCGTTACGGCGATCAACAGGATGCTTCAACCAGCAAAGTCTTATAAGTCAGCCAGCCCAGTATGTGTCACATCACCCTCATCAGACAATCCAAAGTCAACCAAAGTCAACACAACCCAAAATTCAATGCTGTCTAGAAAGTCAACGCAGAACAACAAGTCAAAGTCAACGGTCAACCTTTGACCTCGGTTCTTGTGCCAAATAGTATGGACTGTAGAAATCAAAGTTTGTGCCAAAATTCGGCTTCATTTGACTATGTGTTGACCAAAGTCAACGCTGGTCAAACATGCGGTGGAAGCCCTAGCTGCAACAGAAAAGTCAACGTCCTTCTCCCACGTGTGAACAGAAGATTGCCTCCAAGTAGCTTGAACCAATCAGAAGAGGAGAGAGAAATATGTGATGTGATTAGTGAAAATGTCCTCCGATGTTGACTAATATATATCCATCAGTGAGGGTGTGTGACACATTTGCTAGGGGTGTAAAACCTTAAGGTCGACCTGTACATATTTTGAATAGATTGAAAATAAATTCAAAATAAATGTTTTGCTCATCGGATCAAGATGATCTTTAGATCGATCTTGCACCTCTCCGAAAGAGGAACTCAATAAAAATATTGGTATCCTCATCTGAGCATCACAACATGGAGTTTGGACCTAGTTGTCCAAATTAACACTCCCTCTCAATTAAGGAGAACTCCATCCACCTGTGCAATCCAAACATCGTGTGTCATTCCGTTGTAATTTTCTTTGCTGGCTTCTTTATTTCAGAACAGAAGTGGGTTAGTCACAAAGACATCATTCCCGACTGACAAATTTAGCCCAGAGGGCTGAAACCTCTATAGGACTCACAAAGAGTTTCCTACCAACCCGAAGTTGGTTTATCTGACCTGAAGTCAGTAGGAGGTTCGAAACCTCACTAGACTTGATCCCAGATCAAGTGGTTGGACCGTGCTATCCTAGATAGAGAGTACGACAATCTCTGATGCGTCCATCAGTCTTTGCTACTAGTCTCTAGCTTTTCCCACCTCACTGGCCAAATGAGAGGTACTTCCCATGAGCCTTGAACTCAATGGGTAGGATGCATACTGGGCACAGATAATGAGAGGTGAACCAACTCAATCATCACAACGATGGGGCAGAAGCACACCAACAAGTTTCGGCAAGCCTAGCCCTGTGGTTGCTTAAAGCTTCGAGAAGCTATCCCCAAAGCCCCCCCAGAGCTCCCAGAGCTCATCGTCCAACAAGACCCTCATCATAGGGTCGTTCCACAATACGAAGACTCTCACGGAAGGTTAGGAACTTGACCTTCCCCAGGGGCTTTGTGAGAATATCCGCGACTTGCTCATTAGTTCTTATATGATCGAGTCTTACGACGCCTCATTGTACCATATCCCGGATAAAGTGGTACCTGATATCAATATGCTTGGATTGATCGTGGAACACGGGATTCTCGGACAAGCGAATCCCACTTTGGTTATCACAGAGTATCACGGTGGTATCTAGCACATGTCTGAACAACTCACTAAAGAGCTTTCGCAACCAGACTGCTTCACAACAGGCCATACTCGCTGCAATGTATTCGGCCTCCACGCCGCGCGGTGCTCAAAGCCACTGACTTTTGCTTCCTGGTCATCCATGATATCGAAGCAGAACCAAGTGTGAAGCAACATACCGATGTGCTCTTACGATCCACCATACTGCCAGCCCAATCGGCATCAGTATATCTAAGGAGTGTCACGCTCCCAGCAGTGTATCTCAGCCCATGGTCTATCGTACCCCGAAGATATCTTAGAATATTCTTGGCACAAACCCTGTGAGTGTGATGAGGATCAACCATCTGTTGACTCAAAGTGTTCACTGCAAAACATATATCTGGACGGGTGTTCACTAAGAACATCAGGGCCCCTACGAGTTGACGATACTCAATAGGATTTGCTAACACAGGCCCAACAACGCTGCCACTCAACTTCTTAAAGTTGATCTCCATCGGTGTCGACACGGACTTCTAGTCCACCATACCAAATCTTTCCAGAAGCTTCACAATGTATTTCCCTTGAGAAAGGAAAATCTCACCAGATCTTTGCCAAATCTCCAGGCCTAGGAAGTAGTGCATCAGTCCTAGGTCCTTCATCTTGAACTCAGCAGCGAGCTCCCTCTTGCACTGATGAATGAGAGGGTCAACACACGTCAGGAAGAGGTCGTCCACATACAACACCAGAATGGGAGGCTTCTGTCTATCAACCTTGAAGTAAAGGTTCGGATAAACATTACTACGAGTGAAGCCCAACTTCATCAGGTAGTTATCTATCCTATCGTACCAAGCTCTGGGTGGTTGCTTCAGCCCATAGAGGGCTTTCTTCAACCTGCAGACATGGGTGTCCCGATACTGGACTTCAAACCCCAGAGGTTGCTCTACATACACCTTTTCCTTTATCGCACCATGCAGAAATGCGGTCTTCACATCCATCTGATGAAGACTCTATCCTTGCGTAGCAGTAAGGGCTATGATAGATCGAATGGTGGTATATCGGGCCACAGGTGCAAATATGTCATCATAGTCTATGCCTTCGTTTTGAGAGAAGCCAGGGGCAACGAATCTTGCCTTGAATTTTTCAGCACTTCCATCAGATCCATGCTTGATCTTGTAGAGCCATTTCGAGGTAACAACTGCTTTGTCCTCCGGTCTTGGAACCACATCCTAGACATCATTCTTCATTATAGACTCACACTCTTCGTGCATAGCATCCTTCTAGACTTGATGCTTTAAGACTTCCTCAAAAGATCCAGGCTCAGATTGTACAATAGTACTCATGGCTGCTAGATACCCTTGGAAGTTGGTATCTACTCGGCTTCTTGCTTTCACCGAATGTCCCCCTTGCGGCCATATGTCCCTTGACATCCTCGAGAGTGTCCCTGAGCCATGATGGTCTCTTCCCCAGTGAAGGAGGTGGATCAATCGGGTCCATCGGTCCTTCAGCATTGGGCATCGTCTCATCCTTCGGTTCTTCTTGAATTCCAGGCCTTGCTTCATGATCTTCCTTAGATCTCGGAAGATTGATTACTTTCCTCAGGGAAGTATCTTCGTCAAAAGTGACATCGTGGCATATCTCCACTTCTCTTTGACCAGGCACATAGACTCTATAGGCCTTTGAAGTTTCGCTATAGCCCACAAACATTCCCTTCTTCCCATAAGCATCCAACTTGCTCCTCTTCTCTTTCGGCACATGAAAATAAATAGGACATCCAAAAACTCTAAAATGTGAGACGTCAGGTTTCTTACCAGTGAAAACCTCTTTGGGAGTTTTGGAGTCCAGAGCGGAATGCGGGCATCGGTCTTGTATGTACACAGTAGTGTTCACAGCTTCTCCCCATAGAAACTTCGATAGATCCTGGTCACATAGCATGGCACGGGTAGCTTCCACAATGGTCCTGTTCTTTCGTTCAGCAACGCCATTCTGCTTAGGAGTATAGACAGTTGTGGTCTGCCTCTTGATGCCAGCTTCTCTGCAAAAGTTCTTGAACTCGTTCGTCTCATATTCAGTCCCATTGTCGGTCCTCAATATCTTGATCTTCTTCCCTGTCAGATTTTCCACCAAGGCTTTGAAGGTATGGAACCACATGAAAGCCTCATCCTTCTTCTTCAAGAAGTATATCTAGGTTTTGCGAGAGAAGTCATCTATGAACGTCATATAATAAGAACATCCTCCCAAGGATGTCACAGGCAGCATACCAGACAGATTAGAATGTACTAATTGCAAGACATCAGATGTCTTTGTGACACTTGAGGGGAAAGGTCCCCTTGTATACTTTCCTTCGGCACAGCCCTGACATAAACCTTCATGATTATTTGAGAACTCGGGCATCCTTGTCACCACCTTCCTAGCTTCAGGAAGGGCTTTTTAGCGAAGGTGTCCAAACCTCCGGTGCCATAGTTCAGTCTGTCGGATATTATCACATGTCATTGCTCCCAGTGGACTTCCTCCAACCTGGTAGAGTGTATCAACTCTAAACCCAATCATGATAGCTTCCTTGAAGCTCTTCTTCCACATGCGCACCTTTCCATGAGTGAATGCCACATTGAAACCTTTGTCTTCCATGGCCGATATAGACACAAGGTTCTTCTTCAAATTAGCTACATAGAGTACATCTTGCAAGCGAAGGACTTGACCTTGAGACAAATGGAGGGTCACAGTCCCTGTCCCTTTCACGGGATATGTGGTATTATCTCCAAGGATAATTTCCAGATTAGTATCCTTCTCAACCATGTCAGAGAGTGCTTCCTTGAACCCAATGATGTGCCTTGAGGCACCACTATCTATCAACTAGACATCCATAGTGTCGGGTGGAGATGCAACAGAGAGGGAAGATACAAGAATGAATTCATTTCTTTTATCAACAACATTTGATTCCTCATACCTAGAGTTTCTCGACCTTTTGAAAGGTTGACCATTTCTGCCAAAGGGAGCCTTCCTCTTTCCCTTGAACCTGTTGTTCTTTTGATTGCCATTCCTCTAGTTGTTGTTGTTGTCATCACCTTCGGGAGAATCCTTCTTGAATGGACATTCTCTAGCATAGTGACCTGGCTTATGAGAAGTGTAACACTTGCCCTTCTTTCCTTGGGCCCCTACTTTTCCTTTGTTCTTTAGACCACCAAAGTTCTTCTTTCTAGAATGAGCAGCGTAGGCAGCATTTCCTTAATTTTCATACTCCTTCATTCTTGTCTCTTCTTGAACGCATCTCGATAGTACTTCGTCAAAGTCAGGTATCACATTATTATTGAGAATGGTAGTGTTGAACATATGTGATTCGGATGGGAGCCGTCCAAGTGCGGTGAGTACCATCTCTCGATCAGCTATTGTCTCCCTAATAGCCAGCAGATTGTTCTTGATCTCGGTCAGCGTCAGAAAGTATGATTGAACAGACTCATCTTTGCCTTTCTTCAGATTCTTCAATTGATTCTTGAAGAATAGGACTTCATTTGCATTTTTGGCCTTGAACATGTGGACCAACTCATCATACATCTCTTTTGATGTGCCCAGCTCAGAGATGTAGGCAACCAAACTCTTGCGAATTGAGTCCCTGATCATCAGCTTTGCTTTGATCTCTACCTTATACTTATTTTGGCGGCAGTAGTTGCAGTGGATGGAGGCTCTTAGATTTTACCCTGCACATAGTTCATGACATCTTGGTCTTCCAACACAAGATCCAATGTTATCTTCCAAGCATGGAAGTCATCCTTCCCAGTCAATTTGTCATCAGCCTTGAAGCCATTGTAGTTTGAGGAACCCATCCTCTTCTTCGGTGATTGTTACAAATTAGGGCTTTGTCTTCACCTCAGTTTCGATACCATGTGAATTTATGCAGATGTTCTATGCTTGATGCAACTTTACTTTCTCTTCAATTTCAGACAGCAATCACATCAACAATAAAGTAAAACGCGGATAGAACATACTAGTAGATCAACAGAAGGCAAGCCAGAAATATATATTTGTGTTGGTGCGTTACAACGATCAGCAGGATGCTTCAACCAACAAAGTCTTATCAGTGAGCCAGCCTAGTATGTGTCACATCACCCTCATCAGACAATCCAAAGTCAACCAAAGTCAACATAGCCCAAAAGTCAACGTTGTCCAAAAAGTCAACGCAGAACAACAGCAAGTCAAAGTCAACGCAACACGGTCAATGATCAACCTTTGACCTCGGTTCTTGTGCCAAATAGTACGGACTGCAGAAATCGAAGTTTGTGCCAAAATTAAGCTCCATTTGACAGTGACTATGTGTTGACCAAAGTCAACGCTGGTCAAACCTGCGGTGGAAGCCCTAGCTGCAGCAAAAAAGTCAACGTCCTTCTCCCACGTGTGAACAGAGGATTGCCTCCAAGTAGATCGAACCAATCAGAAGAGGAGAGAGAAATATGTGTGATGTGATGAGTGAAAATGTCCTCCAACGTTGACTAATATATATCCATCAGTGAGGGTGTGTGACACATTTGCTGGGGGTGTAAAACCTTAAGGCCGACCTGCACATATTTTGAATAGATTAAAAATAAATTCAAAATAAATGTTTTGCTCATCGGATCAAGATGATCTTTAGATCGATCTTGAATCTCTCTGAAAGAGGAACCCAATAAAAATATTGGTATCTTCATCTGAGCATCACAACATGGAGTTTGGACCTAGTTGTCCAAATTAACACTAGCCCTAGATCTGACTGAGTTCTGTGAATCCCATTTGAGGGTGTGCATCAGTTAGTATTTTTGGTCCTAGATTAGCCAGGAGCTATAGATCTAGAGTTTTCTCTGTAGGGTTTTGCAGATCTGGAACCCAAAGTTGTGTATTCAGAAATATTCTTAAGAATAGAACCCTCTAGCAGTGAGAGACCGGTTTTCCCACATTCGGTTTTTCCGGGGATAGTTAGTCTAGAAATAACTGTCACTTTGTCAGTGTGTGCATGTGCTTTAGAGATCTGTTATGTATTTTGCTTCGATGTTAACTTGAATTTATTCAGTTGATAACTTATCTAAGTAGGAGGAGCTTAGCCGGATTAATAGTAATAATTTCTGCATAAGATTTAATATTTACAAATTTCTACATACGCTATGTAGTGTCCTCTCAAGAAGAAGGACAAGGATGGGAAACATGATCGACAGTCTGCAACTGCGAGGATCGAGGAGGAAGAGTTTGTGATGATTGCCCACATATCTCCAGGAGAGAATTGGGGTGATTAAGAGTTGTAGTTCGAAAGAGCTGCAATTGGGGAGGATCCTTGAGGTGTCCACCTCTTGGATCAATACCTTGCTACGGGAGCCCATATCAGAAGTAGTAGGATGGACCAGTGTCAGTTGGTGCAGAGGAGTGCTAGAGTGACAACACAGTGGCTAGAGAGCGCCAGAGTCTGAGTAGCATAGAGCAGAGTTGGCAGCAGTGCAGAAGGCACAGAGCAGAGTCAACAACAACGCAAAAGCTTCATAGTGTTAGTGCAAAGACTAGTAGAAGTCAAATCTTCAGTATTAGATGCATCATGTTGAACACTTAGTTCAGTATTTTGGATGTTTTTTTGCTGCAACAACAACAGAGTTGTAGTGCAGATGCAATTGGAAGCAACATGCAGGGTCAGCAGCAGCACAGATGCCACAACAAAACAGATGCAGCAATGCAGTAGTTGGTGGGCAGGATGTCAGGCATCAGCAACACTGTAGTTGGTGGGCAAGATGTCAGACATCAGCAGCGCAGAGGGAGATGTTACAGAGTCAGGGTGATGCTTTAGCAGGATGCATTACTAGAGCACATTCCTCGCTAAGAGGGAGTGTTGATTTCTGGTATCAGCAGATGTGCTCTAAGTCTCAAAATTTGAAGGGAGGCTTGGACACATTTATTCCAGAATACCCAGAAATCGTTTTGGGAAATTCCACCCAGATGAGGTTTTATTAAAATAATTAATTATTTTTAATGGAAGCCTAAGTCTAAACTTAGGGAATTAAAATAATTAAAGTGTATTAACAGAACTGGGTGTGAATCTTCTAGAAAAAGACGAAGATCAAGTCAAGTTAATCTTAGCCCTTGATTATGTTTTAATCCAGGTTGTTGATTTCTCAATGAGAAGATTATAAGAAGGAATTCGATGGGCATTTGGAAAACACATCGGGTGAGGATCAAGAGATCGATTTCTCAAGTAAGTAGTGTAGAGCAGCCAGAGAGATCATCGAGGAGATTCTTGCAGTGAGGGCAGAGATAATTTTCGGTTGGAGAGTTTTTCCTAAGCCAGGAATACATTGCAGAGAATGCAGTGAGAGAACCAAAAGAAGCAGCGTAAGGGCTATGCTGGGCAACGTAGAGCCACGCAGAGGCAACGTTGAGCCTCTGAAGAGATCTGCTATTATGTTGAGGGTCAGATCAGATCTAGTGTTGGGAGCCAGGGTGTGAGACCGAAGAGCCAAAGGATCGAGCATCTAGCCAACAGAAAGACCACCTAGAGGGAGTGATGCAGTCCCCGGTAGTTGTGCGCAGAGCTACGCGGAGGCTGCGTGGGGCTTGTCAGTTCAGGGTCAGATCAGTTTCGGATCTCCAGTGTTAGTGTGAGGTAATCCTCACTAATTTTCTGCTAATCAGATTCTCTGTTGGATAGCTAGATTTGGGCATCTAGATTGTATATATAAATTTCTGCTTAATAATACAATCCCTCAGCTGCTGCACTAGTTTTCCCACATTGGGTTTTTCTGGGGACATTAATCCAAAAATAACGGTATCATATGTGTGTTTATTTCTTATTGCTAAGTTCTTGTTTCCACATATAATTTTTATGTAGTGAAGGTTGCAGTGTGATGTATTTAGTGTTTTCCATAGAGAAGCTACAGATAAATTGTTAAGTAAGCTGCAATAGGATTCTAGTTTTAGGAATTTTCACAGTTTAGAAAATAGGCTATAATAAAGACAAAGTCTTAATTTCTAGAGATTATTACTAAGCAAGAAAAAGAAAAAGAGATCTAGTATCGATTACCCACGACTTCGTGGGTGATATCTCTAGGAGAAATCTTTCTCCATGATGGACCTCAGTTGGTAGGCAACAACCCCTTGCAACCCCTCAACTAGCTCGTTGTGCCATTTCTCCACCACCTGAGCCAACCATGTGGTCCCTCACCCATCTGTATTGATCATATGTTTGAAGGTGGGCCTCCCGAATCTAAAGGTATGTCTTGTCATTCGGTAATTGAGTATTGGGTTTACTTATCATGGACACTTCTGGGCATGGATTGATGAGGGGACTTGGCAAAAAGAGTGGGCTTAGTTTGTGCTCCTGTCCCCTTGATCTCTTTTGGATGTTACCCTTGGATCTTAGTCCCGTGGGGGATCTCCTTTATTGACCATTTGGTTCTAGGGTGGTACTACTTGGGAATCCTCGACTTTGGGTGCGTGGTCCCACTCCTTTATCCGCATATATTACTCCCTTTCCACTCACTATACCCCCATTTATAATTTCTCCCACCTAGGTCAACATTGCTCTCTAGGTCCACATAGGGTCAGCCCCCCTGTCCCCTTTCCCCCACCTTGGGTCAGGCCTGGAATGATGCCCTAGAGGTTGAAGCAGCTAAAAGAAAAAGTAAAGGCATGAATGGCCACATTCAACAGGAAATTGTACCACAAAATGCAAAAGATGGTCGGGACAAAAATAATTAGCACGTGGACAAAAACCAATACATGAGCTCTACCCCATAACCATGGTCATCACCCTAGTTCCATAGGCCCTGGATGAGCCTCCTTTTTCATTCAAGAACCCATGATTGTCCCAACCCTTGGAGGGAAATGAACCACACTACCTAAAAGGGGGTAATCACTACCATATCTTACACATCATGCTCTTGTCGTTTGAGCCCCGAGCAGTTAATTAAAGAAAATTTATAAAAGGCAAAAGGCATATAAGGAAGGCTGGAAAAATCAAGGCCGGGGCACCTCATGTACCACGATTTCTCCCTCCTACACATTATATACCTAGGTGTGGGCTTCCCTTTCTATAGCTACCCTTGTGCCCCAATATGTGGCTCAAGACTGCCCCTATTACTCCCTATTCTATTTTACTTCTTTATCACTTGCCACCCCCATTTGAGGGATGTACCTTGGACATACTGTTGAGATTTTGTGTATTTGGGGTAGCATCAGTTGTGCTCTAACTCCCAAATTTTGTGGAGGGACTAGAGTACACTTGATCTACAAGACTCAGAAAAGGATTTGGGAAATTTCATCTAGTTTAGGAGATATTAAATTAATTAATTATGTTAAGTGTATTTCCTAAGTTAAAACTTAGGGAACTTAAATAATTAAAGTGAATTTAATTAAACATGTGATGAAATTATCTTAAGTCGCACGGATCAAGCTTTCTTTTAATCTTAGCCATTGATTAAAGATTTAATCTTGGCCGTTGATTTGTGAACGAGAAAAGTATAAAGGAAAGGCTTGGGGTCATTTGTAAAGACACAGAGGCAGAGCACTGAACCTAAGTTGAGATTCTAGGGCAGGGTTTGCTAAGAATACTCAGAAGTGTTTCAGCTGCAGAGAGGGGAATTTAGGCCAAGGGCATGATCTGATCCCGGGGTCTAGAATACACAAGAGGCAAAGATCAGCTCAAGGACAACGCAGAAGAAGGCAACAATAGCAGTAGCAAGGACAGTGCAGTCCCTCCAAGGACAGCGTGATTTTCAACAGGAAACCCTCGGGGGTTACGCAGAGACCCTTCAGGCGCAGCGTAGTGATTGCGTCACCCAGTCTGGGGTAACACAGTCCCTTTCGGAGCAATGCTGAGGGTTTGGAGGACTTCAGAGGTTGACGCAGAGGCTTTCAGGGGCAGCACTGGGGTTTCTAGGCCCTGATCTTGGCTGAGTTCTATAAATCCTGTTTGAGGGTGTGGATCAGTCATTATTTTGGCCCTAGATCAGCTAGTGAGCTGTAGATCTAGTATATTCTCTGTCGGGTTTTCCAAATTTGGAACCCAGATTTGTGTATTCAGAAATTTTCTTAATAATAGATCCCTCCAGCAGCCAGAGACCGATTTTCCCACATTGGGTTTTTCTAGGGACTATTTGTCCAGAAATAATTGTGTCACTTTGCCAATGTGTGCATGTGCTTATTCTAGATTTGGATTGGTAGAGATCTGTTATGTGTTTTGCTTCGATTTTAACTTGAATTTATCCAGTTAATAACTTGCATAAGTAGGAGGAGCATAACCGGATTAACAGTAATAATTTCTGCATAAAGTATAAGATTCATAAATTTCTACATGGTATCAGAGGAATTGCAGATCTTGGAGGGTCACCAATAGGAGAATTTGAAGGATCTAGCTGCAGAAAGCAGCTGGAGAAGCAGCAAAACGCAGATATGAAGGGACAACACAATTTTCAGGAGCAGATTCACGCAGAGGGAAGGGTGACGCTGTCTAGCGCCGTGTCCTAGCAAGCCCACGCAATTACTGCGCAGAGGAAACTCAGAAACAACGCTAGTTTAGTTTGAAGCCAGCTAGTGTGATTCAGATCTGAATCTGTCAGATCCAGAATAGACTACAGAAAAACTGCAGAAATTCAGAAGAGCTGGTGGGGTTAAAATTCTGAAGTTTTCAGATTTTTAACCTTAGCACAAGTGACAAAGAGTGGGAGGAGATCAGCTTCTCAGAAAGTTTCTTGCCAAAGGAAGCTTGTAGTTTGATTAGAGGATCAAAGGAGAAGTTGAATCATAGTTGATTTGGTAGATTTCCAAGGAGGGAAATCAATTGTCAGAGGGAGTAGAAGGCACCTGTTTCACCAAGGGCCTTAGATCCATTTCTATAGCAAAGAGAAAAGGAAGTTCCGACACATTTTGAGCAGATGGCTCCTCATGGACTGCGTGATCAAGATAGGTTGGATGGCCTCTCAAACTTTTCAGTTTGGAAGGCAAGGATCCTGATTGTTTGTGAGGCGTACAATCTAAGAGACCATGCAGAGTTGACTCTGGCCACACCGACAAATGCGGATCTCCTTCGAAAGCATAAGGAAGCTGTTGGGCATGCCAAGCGGTTGATAATGGATGGTATCAAGGACCATATTGTACCACATGTAGCTGAGAAGAAGACAACGAATGAGATGTGGAAGGCCTTGACTTCCCTGTATGAGGGAAAGTTTGTCCAAAGAAAAATGTTGTTGGATACCCGAATGAGGTCATTCATGATGACCAAGGGAGAAGACATGGAGCACTTCCTCTTCAGACTGCATTCAATTAGATATCAGCTGACTGCAACGAGTGCAACGGTGGATGATGTTGTGATAGTTAGGACTGCCTTCAATGCAGTCACGGATGAGTGGGAAACCTTTGTCCAAAGTATCTTGGGCAGAGCGGACCTCCCAGATTGGGACAACTTGTGGTCAATTCTGCGTCAAGAAGAACTCCGCAGATTCACCAAGAGGCAATACAGCCCTGGATTGAGAAAAGTGAAGAAGGAAGATGAGGAAGATGCAGCCTTGGCATCGAAGAAGCAGCCAAAGAAGAAGAAGGATCTTTCAAAGATCAAGTGCTTCTAGTGTGGTGAAATGGGGCATTTTGCCAGCCATTGTCCTCAGAAGAAAAAGGACAAGGAGACATCTTCTTCCAAAGCAGTTGTGGCAGATGATGGGTCAGAACTATGTCACACGGTTCGGGTTCGAATTCGAGTTCGGCGATGATTAAGTTCAATTCGGGTTCGAATATTCTGATGAGGTTCGTAATGAGGTTCAACATTAGGTTCGAATATACATATTTCTCAATAAATATATATATGGTATAAAAAAAATCAAAATCAATTAATAAATTATAAAACTATGAGTAGGAATTTTGATTAGTAAAACACATGAATAACTTCATCATAATAGGATCTAATTATATTAATGACATTACATAAATGTAAACATACACGGTACACCATATTAGTTTGCAAATACAAATTTTGGAAGTTCTAGCAAAAATTTTGGAATCTATCCTAAAGCAATTAACCAAAACAAATTTAAAAGGTTACAGTCAACATAAATGACTTTTTCAGTTATTATGTGATCTGATATGAAGTGCAAAGAAAGCAAGGTGAAAGCAAGGTTTCACAACTGTAATGCTGGAAACACCTAAATTGCCCATGTCCTTGTCGGGAACTTGTGGAAAATTGAAATGTAGAATGCGGCAGCATCAACACTCAGCAAACTCGGTGGCGGCAACACAGCAAACTCTTTCACTTGTAACAATTAATCATAGCACCCATTCTTAAATAATGGAAACCGGGAAAATAATTGGTGGGAATAGCCCATTGTTTACAAAAGCCGCTAACAAAAACCGCTCAAGCAAAAAAATATCATAAAATTTATTAAAATCGAACTTCATGGGAAAAATCATAAAATTCACCTTCAGGGTCGATCAGGTTCGACATAATGTTCGACTTCAGGTTCAGCTTAAGGTTCGGCTTCAGGTTTGGCATTAGGTTCGCCGAACCTGATCGAATTCGAATTTTTTTATCAGGTTCGCCAAATTTCGAATTTCAAGCTTCAGGTTCGGCGAACCCTGTGACATAGGGTCAGAAGATGATGCAACCATGAGTGCTCATGAACCACGGAGGTGGGGTGACATGGACATGTAGAGGAGCTACATGAAGAAGAGGCGAGATCCTTGAGCAACTCATCTCTTAGATCACATGTGAGCTACGACAGCCTTAAGATAGTAGCGGGACAAGTGGAGAAGTGGGTGAATAGATCACAGATGAAGAAGGCAGAGGAAGATCTAAAGATTGGAAGGAGCAGCGCAGAGCAAAGTAGCAGCAGCGTAGAAGCAGTCGCAGCGCAGAGGCTGATGTGCTTCAACATCGCATAGCATTGATTCTTACGCAGTGCAGAGCTGCAACAACGTAGAGAGCTTCAAAGGGACAACGTAGTGTAGCAGCAACATGATAGATTTCAGCACAAGGAGCTAATGTGACTTCAGTAGTGTAGAGGGAGTCTGATTACGCAGGCAGAGATGTAGCTGTGCATCGTTCTTTAGATGCCAGCACAGATCTGTAGCCTATGGAGCTTCAGTGATAAGGATGCAACCCATCAAACTTGTTTGTCAAATATTGGGCAGGAGATTCAGTTGTTTCTCTCAACAACTGAAGTTGCAGTGCAGCAGATCAACAGTGGCAGTGCTATGAGCAGCACAGATGCAGCGTATTGAGAGGGAGCTACAGTACAGAAGTGGCAGTGGCAGTGGCAGAGTCATGGGCAACACTGCAGAATGGCAGCAATAGTGCAGAGTTGAGTGGCAGCAGGCCAAGCATCAACAACACAGAACTAGTGCCCAAAATCATGTAATGCATAGGTGTGATGTATTGCTAGAGCACACCCTTGATGCTAAGAGGGAGTGTTGATATTTTGTGTATTTGGGGTAGCATCAATTGTGCTCTAGCTTCCAAATTTTGTGGAGGGACTAGAGTACACTTGATCTACAAGACCCAGAAAAGGACTTGGGAAATTTCATCTGGTTTAGGAGATATTAAATTAATTAATTATGTTAAGTGTATTTCCTAAGTTAAAACTTAGGGAACTTAAATAATTAAAGTGAATTTAATTAAACATGTGATGAAATTGTCTTAAGTCACACGGATCAAGCTTTCTTTTAATCTTGGCCGTTGATCAACCATTGATTCAAGATCTGATCATGGCCATTGGTTTTCCAATGAGAAAAGTATAAAGGAAAGGCTTGGGGTCATTTATAAAGACACAAAGGCAGAGCACTAAAGCTAAGTTGGGATTCTAGGGCAGGGTTTGCTAGGAATACTCAGAAGTGTTTCAACGACAGAGAGGGGAATTTAGGCCAAGGGGATGATCTGATCCCGGGGTTTAGAATACACAAGAGGTAGAGATCAGCTCAAGGACATCGCAGAAGAAGGCAACAACAGTAGCAGCAAGGACAGTGCAGTCCCTCCAAGGACAATGTGATTTTCAGCAGGAAACCCTTAGGGGTTACGCAGTGTAATATTCCCAATTAGCTTTGCTAATTGGAATATTGCATTTTTGTGTTATTTTGCTGCTTTAGATAGGAATAATAAATAAAGTGAGAAATAAGAGGGGTCACCTCACTTTAGCCACCTCACTTTATAAACAAAGTGTTCTTTTTTCCAGTAGTCTCTGACGCTGACCCTAGAGAGAGAGCTCTCCTGGGTCCACGTGGGTGATGGATGGATGACATGAAAGTTAACCCAAGGTAAACCCATGCAGATCCAGAGGTGAGTGAGTTTGGAGGGAGATTGGTGCTATAAAAGGAGAGGCTCTCACCTCATTTGATCACTCCACGATTTTTGACATTCTTATTGATAGCTAGACCTTGTCTCGCTTTCTGTGCACGCCCGCTGTTTAGCTCTGCCTCAAGGAAGACCTGCTTAGTGCACTGACAGTGTCTCCTGCCGGGAGATCTCACCCTTAGCCCTCGCTGTGGGACCCCGAGTGCCTCGCCTCTCCGGTAAGGTCTCCGGTTTCACCCTCAGCTTCGCGACTTCGAGTGCCCGCCTAGTAAGGTTTTTCAAAGAGCGTGCCGCGAGATCGCCACAGCACATCTCGAGGAGGGAGGAAAGCCCTCTTGTGGTCGGCAGCAGCAAGAGAAGGGAGGAGACGCCGAATCTTTGAAGAGAAGGACGCTCGTTTTTATCCGAAGAGAGGACGCCCGTCCCATGCAGAGGTAGGACGCCGGGCTCCAAAGAGGACGCGGCTCCGTGATCGCGGTACAGAAAAACGCCTGCTTTCGAGGGCGGCAGGACGCCCATCAGCTCGGCAGTGAGACCGCCGTCCATCCTTGGAGGTGAGGGCTGCGCATCGAAGGTTGCCTTCGTCGTATCTCAGCCAAGTGAAGGACAGATCTTGCCGCATCTAGTCCCGTATGCTGCGGCATCTAGCCTTGTGGCGGCTGCGCATCCGAGGGTCTTTGCAGCAGATCCGCCCGAGGAGTGAGCGTATCCGAGGAGATATTGGCAGCATCGAGTCCGCATCCGAAGGCACACCGCATCTAGCCCAGGAGGCCGGTGGAGATCCCAGGAAAGATGGTTCCGGCATCTCAGCACAGATCCGAGGGATCGCCGCACTGTGTCGGAGGACGTGCAACGGCAAAGCGGAGTGACGCACTGGGGACAGGGGAGTGCTTCGCGATCCACTCGACGCGTATCCGAGGAGCAGCATCATTGTGAGGAGTGCTAACCGCCGGCTTTTCCAGCATCCCGCAGCGAAATTTCTTCATCGTCCGGAGAGCCGAGGGCTTGGTGCTTTATCTCTGCTGCTCGCCGCCCGTCGACCGGCAAGAGACAACAAGCCTCATCTGAGTAGGCTTTGCGCAGACGACGCCACAGCTCATCTTCGGCTGAGAGAGAGCACAGATCGCTCGTCCTTTGTTGCGCCCACTTTTTCGCTGCGAGGGTTCCACCGCCTTCAGGGTGGATAGGCACTCTGATTTACCGATTTATTGTACTCCTCCCTATGTACTTTCGATCAGCCTAATAAAATGGCTCGCACGTTTGGTGTTACATGTGTCATGATTCAGTTGATCCTCGGTTCAGCTTTATATCCGTATTAGTGCATTTCTCGTTTATGACATCGGTTATTTCTTTCGACTACAGCAGGGTGGTCGCAGCTCAGATCTCGGCTCGCCCGTGGTGCCAGCAACTCTATGGCACCTCAGGGGTCACCCCACTCTCTCGAGTGTGATTCGATTCGTAAGACGAACGGGAGGAACCAATGGAAGCAGCATGTTGGCAAGATTACCGAGAAGTTGAGTGAGAAGATGGATGCAAAGATGGATGCATTCATATGCAAAGAGGTAAAATCTCGTGAAGGTTGCAGGGAGACACGTAAAGAGCCCCCTGTGGGTCTTTCGTGCAGAAGGACTCAGAACATCCAGCTGAGCATACCGCATGCTATACCATTGCCAGACAGCCGCGTAGGACCCATTCCGTGCATGGACACGCGACCTACCATGCCTCACTTTTCCTAAGAGGAGGAAGTGGAGCAAATCGTGGCAAGAGATGAGGGTCCCGATCTTCATGCAGCTTTGGTTTGCAACTGGCGTAGCTCGCCGGAATTCACGGAGGCCTCCTTTCAATCTCAATATCTCGTGCACCGAGGCGGCGCAGCCTCACGCATCGAAACAGGACGGGGTTCCCACCGTGACGAAAGCACTGCAGCCGTCACAAGCTAGACCTCATTTCGCCGATGTTTGATGGGCCTCCAAAGACCACGACGGTGTCTTGGGTGGAAAACCAGATCTCTATTTTCGCCTTTAACTCGCAGTGTCGGAGAAGGAGGCCATTAAGACGTGCTCGCATTACATCCAGAGGGTGAGGCCCGTAATCGGTGGTTTCATGGGTTAACCAGCACCTCGCATCTCCACGAAAGGACTACACAGGCCAGCTCCAGGCCCGATCAGAGGGTGGTGAAACGTCTTTTGACCGTAAGGACCCGCATCGTGCCCTTTTCCTCGTAGTCGACCAAGCTCAAACAGCATGTGGGTGTAGTGCATGCATCTCCGATTTTTTGAGGGTTTCTGGAAGGATGGCACCTCGACATATCGCCGAGCCTCACGTCACGGATGTTGGATCGGGCCTGCCGTAACCTCACTGCGGGTCTCAGCACGTCAAACAAACCGGCCACATCGTCAGATGCTATCGGCAGGCCCGTGACCCGCAGTGGACGTGCTGCTCAGACTCGGCCACCTTATCCCTGCAGAGACGTCCTGCACCAAGTGGTAAGGACATGAGGATTCCGCCCAAGGCGGGATCCCGACGAGGACACCGATGACAGAGGCTAGGAGGAGAGCCGAGACCTGCCGGTGCTGGGGCTTCACCTCGCCGTGAGCCGTGGGCTACGCAGAGCCACAAATGCACCGCAGTGGAAGGCGCATTATCAGCGAGTGTCTCCTCCGCAGGCGCACGAGAAGAGGACGGTAGCGGGAGGACGAGGCAGGAGGAGTGTCAGGCGGGCCACAGAGTGCCTCGCCTGCGGGGGCGTGGAGGAGGCACTCACTTTGCGACCGGGGGAGTCTTCCCAGCAAAGACGCTGCGAGGAGTCCCCAAGTATCCCGACACTGCGCGTACGTGGCATGCGCACGGCCGGGCCAGCAGCCGGCCGAGAAGGATAGACGGTGGGCCACCCACACCCCATCGATGCCCGCATGGTAGCACTGAGAGGCATACCCGTCAAGCGAGCTTCTTTGATGGGTTTTCGCTCGCAGGAGACTTCCGCGGACTGGCGTCTGTGGCTCCGTCCTCGGCATGTGCCCGAGTTTAGCGCGGACGACGACAGCACCCATACGTTGATCGACCGACTTCTGTGTGGACATTCCTCGACACCCAATGTGATATTGGGAGGCAAAGTGGAAGCCATCACTCCCGGGAAAGGTCACCACGTATTGGAAGGCCTTGGAAATGGAGTGGAAGGATCCCAAGATCGGAGTGCATGAGAAGATCCCAGGTCGTACACATATCCGCCCCGCACGTACCGAGCACACGGTGCGCAGGGATGCGACATTCCGCCGGGGAGACATGGAATGTGCTTGGTCGCGAGCCGCCGCCGACAGCAGGTACAGCAGTGCGGTGCAACGACCCGCGTACTCTTCTCTTCTTGACAGACATGGGCAAGAGTGCTCGGAGATATTCCACCGGACAAACCCACCGCGATCGGGGGTTTGGAGCACACGGAGTAGAGCTGAGCAGGGATACAAAGTGAGCACCACCACCCCTTAGCAGGCATCCCAAGCGCCCGCTATGGATGAGATAGAGCGGCCAGCCACTCAGTAGTCGTTAGCTCCTTGCGTTACTCGCCCAAGCACTGGCCTCGCTTCTTCGTCGTGTCCGCAGTGCAGAAGAAGGACGGCACAACAGCCGCATGTGCACTGATTGCAGCAGCACCGAACAAGAAGACATTGAAGAAACCGGTACCCCATTCGTGACCGAAAGTGAGTCGATGGCCCAGTTGAGGAGGGAGCATGCGTTTCTTCTCGAAGATTGATTTGAGGTTCCGGCACCATCAGACACGCATGAGGGAACAAAGGACGTTCCCAAAACTCGCCGAGGCCGCGCAGGCACCTCTGAGTTTTTGGTCATGCCACTTTGGACCAACCAATGCACTCGGCCACTTTCCGCCTCTGCATGAACCATATCTTCAGGAGCATCCGAGGAAGTTCGGTACGTCTTTCTTTGATGATATTCTACACATACAACAGGACCTGGGAGGAGCACCTCCAAAGCACATGAGACGCTGTGCGCATCCCGGGAGGAGCAAAGTAAGCTTGCCAAACTCTTCCAAAGGTGAGTTTGGTTCGGACAAGTAGATGTTGTATTTGGACACATCATGCAGGAGTGGACGGAGCGGAGAGTCCATGATCGAGGAAGATCCCAAGCTATCGTGTGACCGCCGCAGCCGCGGAATGTGACGAATCCTAGAGGGTTCATTGGCATCCGCTACTTACGCAGAAGTCTGCCAAGGGTCCGCGCCTCTCACAACGGTCGCGTCGCGCAGCCGACGAGAAAGCGACATTCCGGGCCGGACGGACACCGCACGGCCGAGCTTTTCGACAGCCCGTGCGAGGTGACAGCAGTAGCTCGTCCTGTTGGCGTGGCACCGATTTCACCAAATGCTTTATCCTAGAGCATGGCGATGCGCGTGAGGCAGCGATTGGAGCGCTCTTTGAGGCAGAGGGTCACCCGATTGCATTCGAGAGTCGAAACTCCTTCCACATGAGAGACTCTGATCCCGCCTATGATAAGGAGATGTCGGCCATTGCGCATGCCTCGCGTGTCCCGGCACGATTGCAGGCGGCGTATTTAGAGTCGTGATCGAATGCAGTAGCCCGAAGCACTTTTCGCAGCTGCAAACAACAGGAGAGGCAGCTAGAAGGGACCAAACGAAGATCCAGCAGGACTTATGACCAAAGAGCATGGGCATACAGGGAAGAACAATGCGTAGCGTATGCTCGCATTTCTAGCCAGACTTGCATGCTACGTATCCTTCAAGAGGCTTGGACGCCGGATTGGAAGGCTCGACCACCGGGTTGAGTATTCGAGGAGGCTAGACTTTGCATGCGAGGTGCCGGGATGATGAGCATGGCGGATAGCAGAAGACACTAGGGTGAAGCATGAGTGCTGTCCTATTGACAAGTGATCGGATCTTTCAGACCGAGAGATCTCACCTCAAGGAGAAGATACTCCAAGTGCCTCTCATGATTCACCATCATGGGCGTCGTGGGTTCACCAAGATGTACGTGGCCATCCTGGAGGAGATTTGCGAAAGTGGAAGGGCTCTCAAAGGAGGACGTACTCAAAGATGTCGTGAGTGCGAGGTTTGCCGCCGAGAACAAAGGGGAGATGAACCATCCTCGCGAGGTCGTTACAACCAGCTTCATTTCCCGAGGGGAAGGGAGAGTGTCTCGATGGACTTCATCACTGGCCTGCTCCAAGCTGCGTGTGGTGGGTGCGACCGCATCTTTCGTAGTAGATGGACCGGCCAACGGCGAGTATGCTCACTTTCTTTGCCATTTCGGCACACTACACAAAGCAGCCAGAAAGTGCAGTTGTTTCTTCTCCGGGAGGTTTTTCGCATTGCATGGCTCACCCAAGACCATTGTTAGTGACAGTGGACGTACCTCGCTTATGGGTGGATTTTGGCAGAGCTCTTTCCGACTAGTAGCGACCGAGTCACTCGCAGCACCGGCTATCATCCCCGCACCGACGGCGTACGCAGAGATAGCTGAACAAGTGGCCGGGAGGGTTGCTTGCGTAACCACGCGTGCAAGGCGTGCGCTCAGCGTGGCGTGCACCATGGCGCATCCGTGCGAGTACTGCCAGCAACACAACCCATCATATGTCTCATCGGCATGACACCGTTTTATGCGTTGTATGGACATCATGCCTCTGTCTTTTGGTGGATGGGATGTTTGGGGGTGCAGGGCTCCACCGAGCCAAACCATGGAATCCAAGAGAGCCGAAGACATCCTTCCCACTCTCTGGCGAGACAACATAGCCACCGCCCAGAGTGCAACCAGCGAGTTGCATGCGTACAGGGCCGAGGAGAGACACTCTTGAGGTAGGGGACACTGGTCTCACTTGCGTGTTGCCACCATACCGCCGCCTCTTCACTCAAACACTGTATAAAGGCGTAGAAGCTTAAGCCTCGTTTTTATGCACCATACCGGTGATTCTGGAGGATCTAGACAAAGTTGCAGGCGAGTTGGAGTTGCGCTGCGCACTGTGATTCCGTTACATTTTCTCATGTATCATGCACTCAAGAAGGCACCGTCAAAGCACAGACAACACCGTAGGAGCTACCTCCGACAGATGATGAGGGGCACTTGGCATTGACGCACGCAGGGCCAATATTGACACGAGGAGAGACTAGCCATGCGTAGGGCAGAAGATCGCAGAGTTCCGGTGAGATGGAAGAATCGCCAGTATGAGGAGCGCGCCTGGGAGGATGAGAAGAGCGCAAACGATCCTCCTCACTTCCGCCGTTTCGAGGACAAGCAACGTGCTTTTGCTTGCGAGACCGTAATATTCCGCAATGAAGCTGCACACTCGTAATATTGCATTTTTTGTGTAACTATTTTGCCGCTTTAGATAGGAATAATAAATAAAGCGGAGAAACAAGAGGGGTCACCTCACTTTAGCCACCTACACTTTAACAAAGTGTTCTTTTTTCCTAGAAGAAGCTCGACGTTGTAACTTAGAGAGGGGGCCTTGGGGGTCCACGTGGGCGATGGAGGAGACATAAAGTTAACCCGCTGCAAACCGTCGTATCCAGTGGTGTGAGTGAGTTTTGGAGGGAGATTGGTGTCGTATAAAAGGAGAGTGCTCTCACCCTCATTTGATCATCCATGATTTTTGATATTCTTATTGACAGCTAGACTTTGTTCTGCCTGACGACGTTTCGGCTGTTTAGCTCTGCCTCACGCGCATCGCTAGTGCACGAAGGCTCCTGGCCGGGAGATCTCACCCTTAGGCCTCCTGGGACCGCGTGCCTCCGCTCACGGTAAGGTTTTTCTGCGGTTTCCACCCTTAGCTTTCGGGACTTCGCCTGCCCGCCTAGCAAGGCTTTTTCAGCAGCAGGTGCGCGACATTTCCGCGGCACATCTCGAGGAGGATGAAAGCCCTCTTGGTGGTCGCGTGCATAAAGAGAAGGGAGGACGCCGACCTTTGAAGGAGAAGGACGCCGGGCTGATCCGAAGAGAGCACGCCGTCCCTTGCACAGAGGTAGGACGCCGTCCAAGAGGACGCCAGTTCTGCGACCGGCGCAGAAAACGCCGAAGCGGAGCGGGCGGCAGGGACGCCGACCGCCTGCAGTGAGGACGCCCGTCCATCCTTGGAGGTGAGGCTGCGTATCTCGAAGGTTTCTTTGTCGCATCTGGCCTCGTGAAGGACAGATCTCGCCGCACTCTAGTCCTCGTATGTTGCGTATCTCAGCCTTGCATATTGCAAGATCCCAGGGTTTTCAGTGCAAGAGATCCGAAACGTGAGGAGCGTACAGTATCCGAGGAGATACGACGCATCTCAGTCCAGTATCCGAGAAAACACCGCATCTCAGCCCCAGAGGCCGTAGATCCGAGGAGACAGTTCCGCATCTGCAGCACAGATCTCGAGGATTGCCAGATCGGTTTTTGGGAGGACGCGCATCGCAGCGGGAGGAGGCAGCTTGACAGATAGAGGCTTCCGTATCCACTGTGTGGGACGCAGACCGAGGAGCGCGATTGCCGAGGAGGTTAGGCGTGCCAGCTGCTTTCCAGCATCCTCGTAGCAGCTTCATCCGCTCTCTGGAGAGCGAGGGCGTGCTTTATTCGTGTCTCGCGCCTCGCCGTCCTCCAAGAGACGCGTGCTGCTTCTGCCTTGAGAGTAGGTCGGCAGCACTTTCACCCGCGCCGCAGCTCATCTTTCGCCTAGGAGCAGCCCGGTGACGCTCGGCAGCAGACGCACTCTCTTCGCTGGGAGAGGGTCTCCACTCCGGGCCCAGGGTGCAGACAGTGCACTTACCTCCATTTCCATTGTACCTCCTATGCGCCTTTCTCGATTAATAAAATGGCTCGTATTTTGGTGTTACACGTGTCATGATTCAAACATCCGGTCCGCCTTTATATCCAGACATGGGTGCATTTACTCGTTTATTACCGTTGTTATTTCCCTGGGGGACAGTTACACGCGCAGACCCTTCAGTAAGGGCGCCGGAGTGACCGTGTCAGGCTCGGCTTTGGGGTAACGCAAGGCTGCCTGAGCGAGTGCCGAGGGTTTGGGAGTGACTCCGCAGGGTCAGACAGAGGCTCGGCAACGCCGGGGTTTCGAGGCCCCATCTTGACCGAGTTCGTCACGCTTTGAGGGTGTGGATCACCATTATTTTGCGCGACCAGACCGTGCCCAAAGAGCCAGATCTCAGCTAATTTCTCTATCGTGTTTTTCTCGTATCCGGAACCCAGCATTTTGTGTATTCAAATATTCTTAATAACAGTAAACCCCCGTGCGAGCCCAGAGATGTGTTTTCCACATCGGTTTTTCCTGGGAGTATTTGTCCGTAAATAATTGTCACTTTGTCAATGTGTGCATGTGCTTATTCCAGATCCGGGATCGGCAGAGATCCGTTATGTGTTTTGCTTTGATTTTAACTTGAATTTATCCAGTTAATAACTTGCATAAGTAGGAGGAGCATAACTAGATTAATAGTAATAATTTCTGCATAAAGTATAAGATTCAGAAATTTCTACACATACTCTCTCCTCTAAGGGTAGAAACCATCTAATAAGGTACCTGGCTAACCCCCTTTGGAGCTTGGAGACATTAACACATGCCAAAGCCCACTAAGGAAGGGCATGCCATTATGAAGTGCCCACTTTGTTGTCTATGGTTTTGTAAGTGCTACGTATTACTCTAAAGGGACTCAGTTTTTCTTACTATAGAAGGCTAGGGGACATAATGGATCTTACATGCATTGCAAATGGTGACCATTTGGGCTCGTCTCATGTGGGGTCCTGACCCTTTCGGGCGTGGCTCACATCGCACAGCATATAGGGTGTGTTCAGAGAGCCATGGGCCTCCACAGCAACAAACAACACTCCATGGAGCGACCGACGTGTCCGGACATTAGTCCACCTTTGGGACGCGGATGATGCACTTGGTACATTAGGCTCACCGCCCGTGCGCAGGAGCACCACATCACTTGGCGGTGTCCCGAAAGACTTGTATGATGACACGGCAACATCCATTCCATCTTCTCGAGCCCTCGCATATGATTCTGCAGTATCGTGGACTCATGCGGGAGACCCATGCAGGGATTGTGTGCTGCCTCCACACCCATCGAGCACCAAAGATCTACTACTTGGAGAACAAGGGGCCACCCCTCGTCCATCACCTCCTTGAGTGTTTTTATTCATCATTATGGCACTTTGTTTGACATTATCGGTGCCCTTGGAGGGCCCTAACACTATGCACGTATGTATTATTTCGACCTCCCGAGAGGCTCAAGTATTTGATTTATGAGCCAGCGTGTAGGATTGTCACCAAAAGCTCAGTTTATTTGCACATTATTTTCACATTTTAGGGGCTAATGCAGACTCATTAGCTAAAATCAAACTCCTAATTGGTGTTTAAATAAGATAGTTGGATTTATATGTATCATCTCTCTCGACTTAGGATCTCTCAGTCCTTTAGAGAATTTCGTATTTCTTTCCTTGGAGGACTATTTTTGGATGATGGATGAATTTTGATGTATGGATTTGGGCTATTTCCTATCTTGAGCTTCTTATTTTCAAATGCGATGTTGATTGGATATACTCTCTAATATGTTAAGCTAGCACATTTAACGTATATTTTTTCTTTGGTTATACGTAATACAATTGGACTTCGCTATAACTAGGGCTAATTGTTGCATGTATGAAATGTGGAATTATGTGTCTATTTAGCTTATTCTATGTATGGGTGATTTTTAGATGAATGAAATGTCATAGAGATCATGTTATCTTGATAAGCTTGCACCATTTGTATGAAGTATAAAGGCTTGATTGCCACTTTTCTTCTCTTTCCTTTAACATTGGACGAAGTTGTCTTTTGGAGCCTCCTCTGAACGTTAGAAACCTAATCCTTATTCATTATTATCCTTGGACTCCATATCACCAAGAATCGGCACCCGTCCTCAAAAGGTGTGACTCGTTTTCCCTCTCTTTTCACTCTTTCCTTTTTTTCTCTCAGGTCTACGCATTAGGTCACTTAGGCGCATGAATTTCTCGGGACTCAGCTGGGCACAGAAACCGTACCGCTGCGTGCCCTCACTCTCCGAATTCTGGAGCAATTCCGATGGTGGAATCTTTCGGATACGCCAAGCCCTCAGCTCTAAGATCAAGGCTTTGCCTAGGTGTTCCCAAGCGTCGTAACCTAGTAGGATCAATCAGACATCATTGGAAGAAAATTCTTGTTTGATATTTTCCCCTCGCCTTTCTAGATTAAGAACACCAACAGGTGCCAAAATCCATCCCCTAGCTCTGGGCCGGGTCCCACTTTGCCTCATGTGGTCTCATATTCTTCATCAATGTTGTTTTATCAAGGGCGACCTGGACTGCGAAGTTCCCAGTGATTTAGGGATTGAGAACCTCCTTTAGTAAATCTTACTCTTCTACTCCTCAACCCTCCAATTCTTATCCCTCCCTAGAAGATCAAGTCCCTTGCTTAAAAGGCAAGCAAGTCCCATTCCTCTCTCATCCTAGGGAAAGGGTTTCTTTAGGGTCACTTTCACACCTATTCATCGATCTATACTTTACAAGTGACTTCCAAAAACTACTAGGTCTCCTCCCATCGTGAAATCTTTAGTAAAGAGTAGGGAGTCTTAGTCGTGATGATAATGGGCTAAGTCTCCATTGCTGTCATTTTGATCTATCAGCTTGCCCTCATAGGAACCCCTCTTTGGTCCCTTGCTGGTTTGAGTGGTAACATTTATGGCGTCGTTGCCGGGAAGGAAGCAAGTATGCCTCCCTTGCGAATCATTGAGGAATTGGTTCATTCACGACATCAATTAATATTCCTATGGCGACTCCACAATCCCCATCGTAAAAATGGACGGTCCTGAGACTCTAGCCTATCATCGTAGAAAGGGTCATGAATCCCATACTCCATTCTTTGATAGGAAGATCAACATATTGAAACAAAAGCATAAAATCTTCTTGTCTCTCAACCTTTCAAACATGATTGGGGCACTATTCACCCCTTTACTTGAGGCTTCTAACATACCTTCATTTAGTGGGGAAGAAGATCCCTAGGAACACCTTCTAAAATTTGAAGGTTTGACATGTGGGGAATCTTATAATGAATTCAATCGCATGATTACTCTTTGCCACAACCTTACTAGGAAAGCTCGAGGGTGGCATGTCTCCCTTTCCTCCATCATCTATCTCCTCATGGGAAGGATTCATTGAAACATTTTAAAGGGGGTGGTACCATAAAAAGGATGTTGTTCAACTATACAAAGGCCTTTTATCCACCGAAAAGAAGGATGACGAGTTTGTTGTTGAATTCAATCATAGGTTCAAAACCATCATTCGTGCCTTTCCATATAACTTAGCCCCTCCAAAAGAAATAACCTCATAATGTACCTAAACACTTTCACAGGAAAGTTGGCCTTGATGCCCGAAACAAGGAACCTGATAGCCTCTTCCAAGTCCAAAATATCATATTCGACCTTGATCAAACTATGAGGCAAACATCCATCAATATGTTACAGGTCGAGGAAAATAATTTGTTCGATGAAGAGGAATCTCCCCAAAATGAAGAAGATGTTCTACCCCAAGACAAACCCAAAATAAAGAAGAAGCCCCCTGATCCTATCTTGAAAGCCCCATCGAGGCTAGCCTTGGATATAAGCGATCCATTCTACATCGCCCTTGGATTAAACGACCTCACCTTAAGAAATTGCATCCTAAACTCTCGTAGCCCTATCAACATCACGTCTTCAAGCATTATGAAAAAGATAGGACTCAAGCTTTCAAAGAAATGTCTCGCGAAAATGATTTTGAACTCTGATGAGCTTGAGGTATGTGGGATCATGGAAGGGGTGAAGACCTTTCTTCATACATATTCGAAAAAAGATTCTCTATCAACATAGTTGTGGTACAAACACCCCCAACATGGGGAATGATCATGTCCAAAGTACAGAATACTCAATCTATCCACTAGCAAAGAGGCTACCGCTATCTATCTCCCTTGGAAAGAAAAAATCCTTATGTAAGTCATGGCATAGGCATGAATTTTCCGCTATGATTGCATCCTCCCGTTGAACCTCGACATAAAAGTAAGAACAATATGACAAAATTGGAGAATGGAGGCTTTTCAAAAATGAACATGTTGCTACTCCTTCCCCCTCGTGATTATGGGTAATGTACTTTGATGGGGCACATTCCAAATTTGGGGCAGGAGTTGGCATCATAATCATCTCCCCATACGAAGAATACCTTTTGTTTTCCACAAGGCTCCAATTCACCTGCACTAATAATATTGCTGAGTATGAGGCCCTATTGTTAGGTCTTGAAGTAGCCAAATCAAGAGGATTCAATAATTGCTCATAATAGGGATTATGATCTAGAGTTTCACAAATTAGGGGAACTTTTGACACAAAGGATGAAAAGTTGAAACCCTACAAAGAAAGGATCACTCACATGCTCAAGCGGTTCGATGACTTATCTTTCAGAGCATTTGACCGATATTTGAATGACATGGCAAATACCTTGGCTGTGGCCGCATCCACTTCTACAATCATTTCTCATGATGTTGCAAGAAGAGGCAAATGCATCATTGACACAATCTATAGACCCTCTATCCCTGACTTTGAAGAACATTGGCTTGTTTTTGAGGATGACCAAGACATAAGTAATTTTCTACAAGACCATGAAAATTCTCGTACAAAGGATAAGGATGTGATCAATGAGCAACACTTTGATAGGAATGATGTTAGCACTACTAGCAACGGTAATAAAGAAACCCCTGATATGTCGGATCTAAACTCTAGGATTTGTGACCTCTCCCCAAATCATTAAGGTTGGAAAGTACCTCTAAAGAAGAAAGGGATGAGCTGGAAAAATCATTGAGAGAATATAAGGATGTCTTTGCCTAGTCTGATTATTATCTAAAAGCGTAGAGCCCTGAGATCATCCAACACACCATTCTCCTCAAGGAAGGGGTGAAACCTGTTAAGCAAAAGCTAAGACGGATGAATCCAAAACTCGCCCCCCTTGTAAAGGAAGAGCTCCAAAAGATGGTTGACACAAGGATCATTGCCCCCATTCGACATTCATTATGGATCTCCAACCCTGTGATCACCCGCAAAAAGACTGATAACATCAGGATGTGTATTGACTTTAGGGACCTTAATCGTGGATTCTTGAAAGACATTTACCCTTTTCCCAACATGTAAAACCTATTGCAAAGAATAACTAGGTCTCAAATGGTGTCATTCATGGATGGTTTCTCTGGATACAACCAAGTTGTTGTCAAAGAGGAAGATCACTTGAAAACTGCTTTTATTACACCACAGGGAACATACATGTACCTTAGAATTCCCTTTGGTCTCCTTAATGTTGGGTCTACGTTTTAGAGAACCATGGACTTTGCCTTTAGGGACCTCAATAGGAAGATCATGGAAATCTATCAAGATGACCTGACTGTGCTCTCTAAAGAGAGAAAAGACCATTGCAAACATCTGAGGAAGGTATTTGAGAAATGTAGACAATACAACATATCTCTCAATCCTAAAAAGTCAATCTTTGGTGTGGACAAGGGTAAGTTGCTCTGGCATGTAGTCTCTAAAGATGGGATTAGCATTGATCCCGAGAGAATCCAAGCTATCAGGAATATTCCTTATCCCAAAAATCAAGATGCCTTAACGTCATTCTTTGGAAAAATCAATTTTGTGAGAAGATTCATACCAAACTTTCTTGAAATTGTCAAACCTATGAGTGACCTCCGAAGAAAAAACACTCCATATGCATGAGAATCCCTAAAACAAATGAAGCCGATGAGGAAATAAAGAAAGAATTGCTTCCATGCTCCCTTCGTAGCTAGCCCCATCACACTAAGGATTTTATCATTTATTCCTTTGCCTCTAGAGACACCTATTGATGGGATACTTATGCGAAGGATGATGAGGGAGACGAGACCCATAGCTTTCATGAGCAAGCCGCTCCGTGATGTCTGAGACAAGATACACCATCACCGAAAAACAAGCATATGCTCTTGTAAGTCCGTCAAACATTTTAGGGCCTACGTCAGACACAACGAGATATATGCATATGTCCCATACCCTCGTCATCAAAGATGTGTTGTCCCTAACTCGATTGTCTTGGATCCAGGGGAAAATGGGTATCCAAAATCCGAGAATTATGACCTCGACATTTCCCAAAGAAAAATTATCCGAGGCTAAGGCTTCACTCGAGATGATGATTGAAAGCAATAACGAGGCCATTAGAGAAGAGAGAAGGAGAAACTATGTAGTCACTACTATTGAACTTGAGGAAGATGAATTGTACAAAGAACTTTGTCTCCGCCCTCCTCACCTCTGATCGACCACAAGAGAAGATCCCTAAGAGTAAAGGCATCTAAGTTTTGCTTAACCCAAGATGGACTCGTGTGGATGAGCCTCGATGGGGTAGTCCTTAGGTGTGTTGACAAGGAAGAATTGAAGTTATTAAAGGAGTTTCATTCGGGTTTTGTGGGACATTATGTCGCCCAAACCACCACTCACGTAAATATTGAGGCGCATTACCATTGGCCCACTATTTTTGTCGATACCTTGAACTTTGTAAAAAAATGCCAACCTTGCCAATTCTTTGCCATAAAGAAGCATTTAGTACGCCATGCTCTTAGAAATGTGGTGGTGGATGCCCCCTTTCGACGCATGGCCTTGATTTCATCGGTGAGTTTAAAGAAAATTCAAGTCATGGCCATAAGTGGATCCTCACAACAACCACTATTTCACTAAATGGGTAGAAGCCATATCGACCAAAACGACGATCGATCAGTAGTTATTGCTTTCCTTGAGGATAAATCATTACTGTAGTTCTGTTCCTACCAAAATAGTGACTCGACAATGCAAAGGATTTTGACTCTATGGCTCTCACATCACTATGTGTAACAAATATGTATAATATTGTCTTAGTCTAATTATTACCCTGTGGAAATGGTCAAGCTTAATCAAGCAACAAGAACCTCATTAGGATTATCAAGAGAACTATGGCGAACATAAGAGAGATTGGCATAACAAGATCAAATATGCCCTATGGGTTGACCGAAACCACCCAGTAAAGGCTTCCCACTATATTCACTTTCCCTTCCACTGGTATATGGGTCCCGAAGCTAGGATACCTATGTACTCCAATTACCTATCCTTGAGTGCTTGAAATCCTTTCCCGAACAAGAGGATGCTATACGTACTCCGTATTGATCAAATCATTGAGAGCGATGAAGATAGGAGGAAAACCCTTGATCAACTTGCCGATAGTCATGACAAGATGAAAACCGATTTTGACAAACATACGCAAGATAGAACATTTAAACCTCGGTGACTCGGTATTGTAAATTTTTGTAGGTGTTCTATGCTTTGATGCAACTTTACTTTTATCCCCAATATCAAACAACAATCACATAAACAAGAAAGTAAAATGTCGATAGAACATACCAAGAGATCGACAAAAGACAAGCCAAAAATACACTTAACTTGATCAAGAAAAATATATGTGTGTGGTGCATTACGACGTGTCATCAGGATGCTTCAACCAAAGAAAGTCTCAAGCACGTTAGCCAACTGCATCGTGTCACACAACCCTCTCGACGACACTCTATATTAGTCAACCCAAAGTGAACAAAAGTCAACATTGTCCCAATCAACGGTCAACACAAAGCAAAGCAAAGCAACAAAAGTCAACGCAACCCCATCAAAGTCAACGTTCAACCCTCGATTTCTGTGCCAAAAAATGTGGACTTCAGAAACGTACTTTGTAGAGATTAGGGTCAATTTGACCAAGTGTTGACCAAAGTCAATGTTGGTCAAATTTGCTCTGACACCCCTAGGTCAAAAGCAAATATCCTTGTCGCAATTTTTCGCGACGTATGAGAAGAAGAGACTTCAAGTGATGATCGAACCAATCGGGATGCAGAGAGAGAATGTGTGATGAGTGATGGATGAAAATGACCTCCAACGTTGACCTATATATATCCATCGAAAGTGAGGGTGTGTGACACATCCGTTGGGGCTTCAAGCCCTACATTTCAATTCCGTCTCCGACCTTGCACATAAGTCAAATTAATTCAAAATAAATGTTCGCGCTCATCTGATCAAGTATGATCTCTTGATCGATCTTGCACCTCTCCAAAAAGAGGAGTCCAATAAAAATATTGGCATCTTCATTTGAAAGCATCACAACATGGAGTTTGGACCCTAGTTGTCCAAAATTAACACCTCCCTCTCAACTAGGGAGAACTCCATCCACCCGTGCCATCCAAACATCGTGCGTCATCTCGCCGTAACTTGCTTTGTTAGCTTTATTTCAAAAACAACACGATGAGTCCCAAAGACATCACTCCGACCGATAATTCATGCCTGAGGTCCGAAACCTCTATAGGACTCAAAGAAGTGCACATACCAACACTCGAAGTTGGTTTACCCGACCCGAAGTCGACTGGAGGTTCGAAACCTCACTGGACTTAAGGAGTCATATACTAACCCGAGTCGCTTGAGGTCTCGAAATCCTCACTAGACTTGATCCCGCATCAAGTGGCTCGGACACGTGTCATCCTAGACAGCAGAGAGTACGACAATCTCCTCGATGTGTCCATCGGTCTTTGCTATCGGTCTCTAGCTTTTCCCACCTCACCGGCCAAATGAGAAGTACTTCCCATGAGTTCGGGACTCAATGGGTAGGATGCATACTGGGGCGAGAGATCATGAAAGGTGAACCAACTCAATATCATAATCGTGGGGTAGAAGCACACCAACAAGGTTCGGCAAGCCTAGCCCTCGTGGTTGCTTATAGTTCCGAGAAGCTATCCCCAAAGCTCCCCCGGAGCTCCCAAAGCTCATCGTCCAACAAGACCTCGTAATAGGGACGTTCCACGATTCCAAGATTCTCACTGAAGGTTAGGAACATGACCTTCCCCAAGGGCATTGTGAGAATAGCCGCGACCTACTCATCGGCTCCTATATGATCGAGCGCCTTACGTGCCTCACCCGTACTTGCATATCTCGAATAAAGTGGTACCAGCCCATCAACATGCTTGGATCGATCATGGAACACAGGATTCTTCCGACAAACGAATCCCCCTCCGGTTATCACAAAGGATAATGGTGGCATCTAGCACATGCTCTAACAACTCACCGAAGAGCTTTCGCAACCAAGTGACTTCGACAGTGCAGCCATAGATGCTCGCAATGTATTCGGCCCGAGCGGTGCTTACTACACGACTTCCGCTTCCGTCGAAGGTACCTACGTGTGAAGCAAAGATCCAGATGTGTTTCTGTGATCCACCAAGTCGCCAACCCAAATGGCATCAGTATAGCCATGGAGTGTCATGCTCCCTAGCAAAGGCATCTCAGCCCATGGTCTATCATGCCCTGTAGATATCTCAAGAGTTTCTTTAGCACCAACCCAGTTGAATGTTATAAGGATCAACCATGTGTTGACTCAAAGTGTTCACTGCAAAAAACATACGTCCGATTACAGTGTTCACTAAGAACATCAAGGCCCCTACGAGTTGATCGATACTCGCAGGATTTGCTAGCATGGGCCCAAATAGTCGCTGCCACCAACTTCTTAAAGTTGAGCTCCATTAGTGTCGACAGTGGACTTACGAAATGACCATTCCAAATCTTTCCAACAACTTCACAATATATTTTCCTTGAGAAAGGGAAAATCTCGCTGTGTCTTTGCCAAACCTCCAGAGCCTAGGAAGCATGCATCAGCTCTAGGTCCTTCCTCTCGAACTTCGTGCTTTGAGCTCCCTCTTACATTGATGAATGAGAGGGTCTCGCACTCGTCAAGAAGAGGTCGTCCACATACAACACCAAAATGAGAGGCTTTTCTCATCAACCTTGAAGTAAAGGTTCGGATTAGCATTACTACGAGTGAAGCCCGCCTTCATCGGTAGCTATCTATCCTCTCGACATCGAAGCTTTGGGTGCTTGCTTCCAACCCATAGAGGGCTTTCTTCAACTCCCGCAAACATGGGTGTCTCGATCCTAGACTTTCAACCCCGCAGGTTGCTCCACATACACCTCTTCCTTTATCGCACCATGCGGAAATGCGGTTTTCACATCCATCCGATGAAGATTCCATCCTTGCGTAGCAACAAGTGGGCTATGATAGATCGAGATGGTGGTATATCGGGCCACGATGTGCAAATATGTCATCATAGTCTATGCCATCCTTTTTAGAGAAGCCACGGCATCGAATCTTGCCTTGAACTTTTCGAAAGACTACCATCGTATCCATGCTTGATCTTATAGAGCCATTTCGAGGTGACAATCTGCTTTGTCCTTCGGTCTTGGAACCACATCCCGACATCATTCTTCATAATGGACTCATATTCTTCGGTGAATAGCATCCTTTCCGTACTTGATGCTTTACGACTTCCTCAAAAGATCCGTGCTTAGATTTTATGATTGTACTCATGGTCGCTAGATACCCTTTGTATCTATTCAACTTCTTGCTTTCACGAAATGTCCCCATTGGGGCCATATGATTCATGGCATCCTCAAGAGTGTCCCCCGGGCCATGATGGTCTTTTTCCTCATTGAAAGCGGCGGATCAATAGGGTCCATCGGTCCTTCAACATCGGACATCGTCTCATCCTTCGTTTCTTCTTGATTTTCAGAGCCTTGCTTCATGATCTTCCTCGCATCTCGGAAGATTGATTACTTTCCATAGGGAAGCATCTTCATCAAAGGTAACATCGTGGCATATCTCCACTTCCCTTTGACCAAATACATAGACTCTATAGGCCTTCGAAGTTTCGTTGTAGCCCACAAACATTCCCTTGTTTCCGTGGAACATCCAAAATTTTTGCTCCTATTTTCCATCGGTACATGAAAATAAAGAGGACATCCAAAAACTCTAAAATGTAAAACGTCAAGCTTTCTTACCGTGAGAAACCTCTTCCTGAGTTTTGGAGTCTGCAGTGCAATGCGTGCATCGGTTTTGTATGTACACGTAGTGTTCGCAGCTTCTCCCTGCGGTAAACTTTGGAAGACCTTGGTCACATGAGCATGGCACATGCAGCCTTCCACAATGGTCCCTGTTCTTTTCTTTAGCAACACCATTCTCGTCATCGGAGTATAGACACTGCTTTGGTCTCCCTCTGATGCCAACTTCTCTCGCAAAGTTCTTGAACTCGTTCGTGCTCATATTCGAGGGCCATTATCGGTCCCTCAATATCTTGATCTTCTTCCTTGTTAGATTTTCCACGAAGGTTTTGAAGGTATCGAACCACATGAAAGCCTCATCCTTCTTCTTCAAGAAGTATATCCAGTTTTATGCAGAGAAGTCATCTATGAACGTCTTATAATAAGAACATCCTCCCAAGGATGTCACGTGACAACATACTAGACAGACCGTAATGACGCTGCAAGACATCGATGTCTTCGACACTTGATGGGAAAGGTCCCCTTGTATGCTTTCCTTTCTACAGACACACGACATACACCTTCATGATCATTTTTGAATTCGAGCATCCCCTGCCACCATCTTCCTCGCTTTTCGGGAAGGGTCGTGTAGTGAAGGTGTCCATACCTTCGGTGCCGTGATTCGTGCTTTGAGGAATAGTATCACATGTCATCTCTCCCATGGACTTCCTCCAATCTAGTAGAGTGTATCAACTCTAAACCCAATCGTGATAGCTTCCTTGAACTCTTCTTCCAGTATGCGCACCTTCCCTTCAACGAATGCCACATAGAAACCTTTGTCTTCCATGGACGAAATAGACACAAGGTTCTTCTTCAAATCGGTACATATAGTACATCTTGCAAGCGAGGACTTGACGTTGAGATTAGTGGAGGGTCACGAGTCCCCTATCCCTTTCACGGGATATGTGGCATTATCTCCAAGGATAATTTTCGATTAACATCCTTCTCAACCATATCGTAGTGCTTCCTTAAGGCTAGTGAGATGCCTTGAGGCACCACTATCTATCAACTAGACATCCATAGTGTTGAGTGGAGATGCAGCAGAGAGGGCATATACAAGAATGAATTCGTTTCTTTTTATCATGAACAACATTAGATTCCCTCATGCCCGGAATTTCTCGACCTTTTGAAAGGTTTACCATTTCTATCGTGAGGAGCCTTCCTCTTCCCTTTGAACCTCGTTGTTCCTTTCATTCCTCCTCGGTTGTTGTTGTTATCATCATCCCCGGGAGAACCCCTTTTATTAGGGCATTCTCTAAAGCATAGTGGCCAATCTTGTTACATTTGTAACATCTTCCTTTCTTTCCTTGGGCCCTCGCTCTTCCTTGGTTCCTGCCACCATTGTTCTTCTTCTTAGCACGAGCAAGTGAAGGCAACATTACCTTCATTTTCATATTCCTTCATTCTTGATTCCTCTTGTACACATCTCGATAATACTTCGCCAAAATCGGGTATCACATTATTATTGAGAATGGTAGTATTGAATACATGCCATTCCTTGAGAGAGTCCTCCAAGTGCATGAGAGAACCATTTCTCGATCAGCCTATTGGTTCCTCCAATGGCCGTAAGATTATTTCTGATTTTCAACTCAACTTTTAGAAAATATAATTGAACGGATTCATCCCCTGCCTTTCTTCGCATTCTTCCATTTGGTCTCTTGAAGAAAAGGACTTGATTTGCATTGTTGGCCTTGAACATGTTGACCAACTTATCATACATCTCCTTGGATGTGTGTAGCTCGATATATGTAGGCTACCGTACTCTTTGGAATTGAATTCTTGATTATCAGCCCTTTGCTTTGATTTCCTTCTTATATTTTTGACTTGAGTGGCAAGTAGTTCATGGATGGAGGCTCTTGATTTTACCTCTGTACATATCCATGACATCTTGGTCTTCCAACATAAGATCCAATGTCATTTTCCGTGCATGGAAGTCTTCCTTCCTAGTCAATTTGTCATCGACTTTTAAAGCCATTGTAGTTTGAGGTACCCATGCTCTTTTTCGGTGATTGCTACAAACTTGGGTTGTCTTCATCTTAGCTCGATACCATGTAAATTTTTGTAGATGTTCTTTGTTTGATGCAACTTTTCTTTATCCCCAATATCAAACAACAATCACATAAACAAGATAGTAAAATGCTAATAGAACATACCAGAGATCGGACAGTAGGACAAGCCAAAAAATACACTTAACTTGATCGGCAAAATATATGTGTGTGGTGCATTACGGTGGTCAGACAGTGGTGCTTCAACAAACAAAGTCTCGCATTTAGTTAGCTGTACCGTAATGTGTCACACAACCCTCCTCGGGACAACTCTATATCAGATGAACCCAAAGTCAACAAAAGTCAACGCCGGCCCGACCCAACGGTCAATGCAAAACAACAAGTAGCAAAAGTCAACGTCCAACCTCGATTTTCATCCAAAAAAATGCGGATTTCATAAATCGGAATTTTGGGAGAGATTAGGGTCGTGGTTTGACCAAGCGTTGACCAAAGTCAACGCCGGTCAAATCTGCGCCGAAACCCTAGGTCAAAACAAAAAATATACTTGCCGCAATTTTGCCATGTGTGAGAAGAAGGGACTCCAAGTGATGATCGAGACCCAATCAGGATGCAGTAGGGAGAATGTGTGATGAGTGATGGATGAAAATGACCTCCAACGTTGACCCATATATCCATCAGTTAGGGTGTGTGACACATCCGTTAGGGGCTTCAAGCCTACATTTCACATTCCGTCAACCTTGTGTACATAAGTGGATTTAATTCAAAATAAATGTTCGCTCATTTACTCGATCAAGATGATCTCTAGTTCGATCTTGCAACTCTCCGAAAGAGGAGTCCAATAAAAATACTGGCATCTTCATCCGAGCATCACAACATGGAGTTTGGACATAGTTGTCAAAAATGAACAGGTACTCTGTGGGGATAAAAGAAGGGAGAAGTTGGGTATGCATAAAAAAATTTGATAATCTATGGATAGGACCCTTTAAGATAGTCGACCAAACGAATAAATTCATATCACTTGGAGACTAAAGAAGGTGAGTCGATGCGCCTTTCAGTAAATGGACAACTCCCGAAGGAGTATTTCCTCGAAGGCACTTGACTTTGTATTATATGCATGTTAGAGTAGGATGCATTGCATGTTAACTTTTACATTAGAACTAACTTCATATGATATTTCTCATGATAGATTAGCCGCATTTATATTGAAAAGTGCATATTTTATTACTTGTAATATTCCTAATGGAAATTTACAATGATAAACAAAACAAGCATAGTAAATACTAAAAAACACACACACAAAATTTACAACTCATTAAACACCCGTAAATCTCCATAAACCGTAGCGTAGCCGAGCCATTTTATTAATATAAATGTTAGGTACAAAGGTTGTTAAAAAGTGTAACTATGATCGAGTCTTCGTAATGACCGTAATTATGAATTTATGTAATGAAGTAGACAAAAATAATAAAATGTATTTTGTAAAGCTTCGACTCATGGGTTTCATGAGCAAGTAGTTTTTATTATAGGTTAAAGACTTATCCTTGATGTCTTTTAGGATTTGTCATCTTGTCATAAATATATAAAATAGAGTCATGTTACACTGTGTGTAAAGGAAAATATATGCTCCAAAGACCTTGTCACCTTGCTCCATGAAGTCACCCAAATGTGTTGGAAATATCCTCCTCGATGAAGTTGGCTCCGCCTATAAGGCTCATGTTGGCCTAGAAGGTGGAAACAATCACTATAAATAAAGGAACTCACGGCTCATTATGAACACTACCAATTTTGGGATCAAGTCCGAAATTCAATACGAAATACAGATGCGATCTCAAAGGTGCATAAGGATAAGAGATATACAACGAAGAAAGAAGGAAAATCGTGGTAATAAAGTCTACACAATTTGGTCTTCAAGGGTACGCATCTATACCTCGCATATCTCAAAGGAGAACTGTGGATTACCACATCGTATCAACCAGCTTGGTTTTGAGCTAAAGATGAGTCATATATATTTCAGTTTGGGTCAACACATATCTAGAAAAGAAGTCGAAGGTAATTGGCTGCACAAAGGAGTGTTACTACAACGTAAAAGGATCTCGGCCTTGGGCTTAGAGTGGTGCGTAAAGAAGACCGTGAAAGAGTCTCTAGGAGACCAAGGCTAGATCGAAGGAAGAGCGAGGAACCGAGCTTTCGAAGACCGGTGTAGAACGATGCAGCAGCAAAGGTGGAAAAAGATGAAGCTACACTAGGAAGCAAAAGGAAGACAGTGACACAGCCTTGGAGGCATACATTGGTCAAGGGTTGTATCATGGTCATGGTACTTGTCAATTGAAGTCTATAAGAAGAATTACTTACGGGTTTTCCTCTCCAAGAGGGAGAGGTTTTGGCCCCGGTTAGAAGAGCCAAAATCTTGTGTCATTTATGTTTTGAGAATTGACTTGATGAAAGACCTAATAAGCTAATAAAGAGAAGATCTAAGTAAGAGAAACAAGTTCACAAGTAATTAGCAAGTAGAGTATTGAATTAAACTACGCCCTATCAAATTCTCAACATGGTTTCAGAAAGCTAAGGTGTCGAAGAAAAAGGGCTACGTGACAAGGAGACTATCAAAAGATCAAAAGAGCAAGAATCAATTTCTATAGAAAGCATCAAAGTCAAAGTGAAAGACTACTTTGGAAAAAGTCAAATCAGCTTTGCAAGAAAATCCTCAAAGCCATCTCAAGAAGACCTTCAACCTTATTCAAAGATCCCATACATCTAGGGGTAATCTTTGACATAAAAAATTCTTAATATTGAAAGACATTGTTGGAAGACACATCATCAAGCACTACCCAACACTATTGAAGACATCATTCCGAGGTAATCCTCGATCATCAAGGATCCAAGATCACTACTTTGAAATCAATCTAAGAGGGAGATCCCCGCCATCATCTTCATCATCATCAACAAGGAAGTCGATGAAAGAAGAAAGCATATTTCCAAGTAAGTATTCTATATCTCACAAAATGATTTCTTGCAAGGAAAGCTAACAACCTGCTCTGACCGAACACTTTCTTGTACCTGAAGATAAGGACAGATTGAAAGTGAAGTAATGGACTATGTCAAAGGCTCTCAAGTTGAACCATGAAAAGAAAATATTCAAGTCTATACCAAATACACAAAGGGAGAAATAAGAGCCGAAGAATCTTTATAGAATCCATAAAGGACTCTATCATTCCCTATATGTCAAATCTAGAATCATCAAAAGAGATATATGATAAATTAGTAGAGCTATTCTTAGTAAGTCCCGCAGAGAAATACGGACTTTAAGACAAGAATTATTCGAGTTGAAGATGTCAAGAGAAGAAGGAATAACCCTATATTTTATGAAGATTTCCGTAATTCGAGATCAACTACGTAAAATTAGGAGAAGTAGTATCCGATGGAGAAATACTCACCATGGTACTAAATTCTCTACCTAAAGAATGGGGAAGCTTCACTTCAAGCACCTATGGGAAGAAAGAAGCAATGACATTTAAGGATATATGGTTTTTTATGTAAGACAAAAGAAACTAAATCAAATCAAGCCAATGAATCTAGAAGAGAAAAAAATTGGAAAGTTTGGTCCTCAAAAAAGAAAGAACAAGAATACATGGATGCTATGGATGTAATGAAATTGGGCACTATAAAAAGGAATTGTCCCTCCATATCAAAAACAAGAGAAGAAGGAAAGAAGCCTATGTTGCAGAGAAAAGGAAGAACTCGATGCAAAGAAATCTAAGAAAGAAGAAGTAAAAGATCTCCTACACAAATGAGGTCATATTCATCTTTAGGAGGTTTCTATCGGTTGTAAAATAGTATGATAAAAAAGCATTTTATTTTAGGTAAATGCATCTCGTTGGCATGGGCATCATGATGGAAGCATTGAAGAAGGAGCGCTCATTGTAGGAAGATGTCTATGTAACATCTATGCTATAAAAGGCTCTGGAAACCTCACTAAAAAACAAACATTTATAAAAGACAGACATCAAGATCAAAGGACATCATTGTTCATTAATCAATATGGAAACAAGTGCGAACATTTTCTAATGAAATCCCTTGGGATTTAATGGTTAGAAAGTAAGCAAAAGTTTCATCAAGAATTCTAATAATCTCGGGATTAGGATACAATGACACATTGATGAAGCAAAGTCAAGGGAATAAAAATCTTCACTCCAAGGAAATCTGCCGCAAGATGACTCAAAGAAAATAAATGAGGTATATATATATATATATATATATATGCGACACTAGATGCTATGCGGACAGGTCATAAGGTTGCGGTGTAGAAGAAGTATGATCAAAGTAAAGCTGTGAACTCTTCCGATGCATAGGTTGTCAATCAATCATGTTCCACACTCGGATGAAATCAACATAATATGTCCTCATATGGAATATGAGGTGATTATATACAATCAAGGAGCTACACATTGGAAGTTCCCTGGAAATGAAATAAAATTGTGTGGAAGAGAATGGAGGAGATTACGAAAAAGGAGCCATCATGAAAGGAGGCGAGCCAACATCCAAGGAAGCCAAGAAGACATGACTAGAAAATCTCCCGAAAGATATGTAGATTCTAATAAGAAGTCCATAAAGGATGAAGACCTTTGGCAATGCATATCTTTTGGAGATGTGTCAACATATACTGAAGGATGTTGATGCCTACAAGAAGACGTCATGGTGAACATCACTAAGGTAACGTTTGATTTAAAGTATTCATATTTATAATTGAATAACATCTCGATGAGCTTATGAAGTAGTCGCAAATGGAAGTAGAGTGACTTCCACAAATTGATAACTATATGACAGGATGAAAGATCCTTGGAAGATATATGGTTCGAAAGAAAGCAACATAACATGAAGCTAGACCATATGAGAAGATTGATGGATCACTTTCCCGATACAAGACATGGTTCTTGGATGAAAGTGATGGATGATCTCTGTGAAGGCTCCTCAAATCATGACATCAACGAAAGGAGTACTTCATGAGCGGCTAGATGTTTTTCATCATTGCACTTTGTAGGTCCCCGGGTTAAGAGGGAATGACAATTGTGTTTTTATCTCATGGGTCATGCGCTAGACGCGAGAATAATGACCCGTAAGTCTTAGTGAAGACCATGAAGAAGAATGTAGACACATGAGGAATGGATCCTCCCTAGTTGAGAGGGAGAGATAGAGCACACATTCTTGTCTCTCAATTAGAAGAAAGAATGAAGTCTTGTGGATTGGGTAGTTATCCGGCATCCGATACTTTGTTGAGATGTATTAAGGCATCCAATGAAAAAGAGTAGTCATGAAAGGACGAATATTGTTTGAGAACTAAGAATAGTCCTACAAGGTCATACTCGATGAACACTAGAGTGGAGTATGTACCTCCTGAGACAATGACAATGGTGTCTATTGTGAAAATTTTCGAGTACGTAAAATGCTACTACTACTAAATATTGATTTACTTCTCCTACTTGTTTTTTATTATGCACAAGTTATTTAATTGAAAATATTTTAAAACTCCGAGTAAACACAACTAGCAAAGACCTACAAAAATACAGATCATTTACTAAACATCACACACATATGATAAAAGACACAAAATTTTCGGAGAAATATCCCCTTTTAAAAACCCAATGTGGGAAAACCAGTGCGACAGATCCGAGGGTTTATTATTATTAAGCAACGTGATTCCGAGGACATCTAGGGTGCCATAAACCGGCTCACCCAACAGAGAAAACCCCGGGTCAGAGAAAAATGTGAGATATATCTCACTCCCGCAAGTCTCGATTGATCCCGATGAGCCACCGGTGAAACCCCGCCCAGCTTTGTGCGAGGGTCTCTACACCGCCATCGCGTAAGGCCGCGTGGGCTCCGGCTATGGGATTGCGTCACCCTAGCTTCTCGTGTCGATCAACTTCTCCCGGAGTCTCGTTTCAGCCTTGCTGGCTCAGAAACCCTAATCTCCAGCTGAATTTCAGACTTTCCTTGGAGGTTCTGCGCTGACACTACGGGGGCCTACGTCACACCCTCTGATGGCTACGCTGCCTTCGCTGCGTCTCTGCTACCCTTGCTCTGCATTCTACTCTTGGTCCTTATGACCAATCACTGCATCTGTCCCTCACTACTTCTCTTAATCACTCAGATTTGATCTTCGTCCGAGCACTTCTCCATCAAAAGAATTTGATCTCTTAGATTCACTGTGTGTGTTCTCCAACTGACCCCAAGCCCTTCCTTTATACTTTTCTCGTTGACACATCAACGGTCGTGATCTAATCTCTAATCAACGGCTAAGATTAAAAGAAGCTTGATCCACGTCACTTAGAATGTTCTCATCACGTGTAAATTAATTCACTTTAATTTTTTAATTTCCCTAAGTTAGACTTAGGGTCTCCATTAAAAAATTTAATTATTTGAATAACTTTTACGACTCGATGGAATTTCTCCAAACGCTTTCGGGTCTTGGAGATCTCATGTGTTCCGACCCCTCCACAAAGTTTCTGAGCTAGTGCACATCCGATGCTACCCCAAAATCTCAACACTCCATCTTAGTGAGGAGTGTGCTCTAGCAATACTTCCACATCGGCTACTGCCCGATCTTTGGCATCGGTCTCCGCGCCGATGCTTGGCTTGTCGCTCTCCATCCACCGCTGCCGTCGCTTCCTCTCGCATCGCGGCCCATGTCATTGCCACTAACACTACCACATCCGTACTCAGCCTCCTCTCAAATTGCTACATCATGCCCGCTCTAGCACTCGGCGCCGCTAATCGTTACACTGCAATGTCAGCCGTTAAGAAGTAAGCAATTGAAGGACCACCACACAATCACTGACAGACAAGTCAGTCAGGCTGCATCTCATCACTGAAGCACCCTCTGCTGCTACGCTGCGTTGTCTCTCTGAAGCTCTGCGCTGTCTGCTACATCGCACTGCATTGCGTAAGCACTACCTATGTGCTGCTGAAATCCCATCAACGTCTGCGCTGCTGCTGCCTCTCCTCTGCATTGCTCTAGACTTTAGCGTCCCAACTCTACCTCTGCGTCTCCATGATCTTTTGCACCCACTTCTCTAGTCATCCTGCTACTGTCTTAAGGCTCTCGTAGCTTGTATGTGATCCAAGAGTTTGGGCACCTCAAGGATCCTGCCTACCCATCTGTCGCTGCTCTACAGATCTATAACGCCCCGCCTCTTCTCTCGAGGCACATGAGCACTCATGGTCACATCATCCTCGCACCATCGCCCCTCTGACCGTCGTCGCCTTAGAATCCCAAGCTTCCTTGTCCTTCCTCTTAGGACAAGTGCCGGCTAAGTGTTCAAGTTCGCCACTGAAGCACCGGACCTTGGATTGGTCCTTCTTCTTCTTCCCTTGTTGCAGTTGTCCCTTTGATGCTAGGGCCGCGTCCTCCTCGTCCTTCTTCACCTTGACACCTCTGTTGTTGAATTCCTTCTTGGTCATCCTCCGGATCTCCTCCTATTGAAGGATAGCCCACATGTCACCCCAATTTGGTAGTTGTGCTCTGCCCAAGATGCTTTGGACAAAGGTCTCCCACTCATCGCTGATCGCATTCAGTGGGCGCTCCTCACCAAGAGCCCTTCATCCAGGTTTCCCCCATGGCAATCAACTGATCTCGGATCGTCTCAGAATCTGAAGAGGAAGGGATCAATCTCCTCTCCCTTGTGCATCTGGTTCTCTAGAAGCATCTTCCGTTGGACGAAGTTGCCTTGATATAGCGTGGTGAAAGCTGTCCACATCTCATGTGTCGTCCTCTTCTCGGCAATGTGTGGGACCACGTGATCCTTCACCCCATCCATGATCAAGCGCTTTGCCCGTGCCTGATTTTCGTTGAACTTCTTTAGAGCATTGGCATCGGTCGGCACAACTAGGAAATTTTCCGCGTGGTCTTTGATACCGTACTCCTCCAGGACTGTCAGGATTCTAGCCTTCCAGATCGCAAAGTTGGACACACTGTCCGACCTATCCCGATCTCTTATTCCGTACGGGGGGCCATCTTCTGCTCAAACGGTCGAAAGCAGTTCTCTTCTCCTTCTACTACTCGTCGCACTCAACGAAGACCGGATCTAGGTTTCTTGGCTATAGAAACCCTCTAGAGACACTGCTCCCTCTGACAACTGATTTCCCTCCTGGAAATCCTCCACCAATTCTACTGAATTAGCCGTCTACGATCACCCTCTTGATCGAATCTCAATCTTCTTGGCAAAAGTCTGCTGGGGAATTGTTTCTCCTCACTTTGTCACCTTTGTTAGGCACTGTTCTGCACCAACAGAACCGATGCCTCACCAACAAATTTTGAAGATCAGAAGCTCCACTTCCAGCCCTAACAAACTGCACAACGTCACTCCCTCTTGGACTGCTTCACCCGCCTAGTGCTATGTCAGCCTCTGCATGAGCAGACTGGCTCAGTGTCCCTCTCCTGGTGCTATGTCAGCCTCTGCGTGAGCAGACTGAATCTACGTCATCCTTGCGTGGTCTATGTTGTCCCTCTGGTGCTGCGCCGCTCTTCTTCCATATCTATGCGCTTCAGATCGCTCTTCTTGCAAACAGAATATCTTCGACCTTTCTCTGTGCCGATGGTTCAACTCTTGATCTCGCAATGCTTTGATACCATGTGAAAATTTATGAGCACATAAATCCCATCGCTTTAAATATTGATATACTTTCTCCTACTTGTTTTATTATGCAAAAAGTTATTTAAATTAAAATATTCGAAAAAACTTAAAGTAAACACAACTAGAAGCGTACACAAATACAGATCATTTACATCGAACTTCACGCACATATGACAAAGGACACAGATTTTTTCGGACAAATGTCCCCCTGAAAACCCAATGAGGGAAAACCCGATGCAAATGTATCTAAGGGTTTATTATTATTACAGCAATGTATTTTGAGTACATCTAGGGTGCCATAAACCGGCTCACCCAACGAGAAAAACCTCGACATACAGAGAAAAATGTGAGATATACCCTCACTCCCGCAAGTCTCGAATGATCTGGATGAGCCACCCGATGAAACCCCCTGCCTAGCTCGCGTAGCCTCTACACTTGCTATTGCGTCGTGTCGCGTGGCCTTGGTTGAGGGATTGCATCACCCTAGCTCTGTGCTAATAAGTTTCTCCCAGAGTCTAGTTTCAGCCTTGCTAGCTCAGAAATCCCAGTCTCCAGTTGAATTTCGGACTTTCCTTGGAGGCTCTGCGCTGCCCCTGCGTGGCCTGCATCACCCTTTCTAGGGACCGCGTCACACCCTTTGATGGCTGCGTTGCCTCCATTGCGTCTTTGTTGCCCTTGCTCTGCGTTGTACTCTTGTTCCTCCTGACCAATCACTACATCCGCCCCACTGCTTCTTTGAATCACTCAGATATGATCTTCATCCGAGCACTGCTCTGTCAGAAGAATTCGATCTCTTAGATTCACTGTGTGTGTTCTCCAACTGACCTCAAGCCCTTCTTTTATACTTTTCTCGTTGTCACATCAACGACCGTGATCTAATCTCTAATCAACGGCTAAAATTAAAAGAAGCTTGATCCACGTAACTTAGATTGTTCTCATCACATGTGTAAATTAATTCACTTCAATTTTTCAATTTCCTGAAGTTAGACTTAGGGTCCTCATTAAAAAAATTAATTATTTGAATAACTTTTACACCAGATGGAATTTCTCCAAACGTTTTCTGGGTCTTGGAGATCTCATGATGTTCCAACCCCTCCACAAAGTTTCCGGAGCTAGAGCACATCCGTTGCTACCCCAAAATCTCAACATCTATAGTTATTGGTCTCACCAACATTGTACCTCAAAGATCTCGTGGAGAGATGGAGCTATTAGTCAAGGCCTTGCTATGTAACAATGCTAGATAATATGATGCTATAACAAATAGATTACCAATCAAATTATTCTTATGAGATTCTTCAAATTGAGAGTGACAATGTACCATTATGAATACCTCCCTAGTTAAGAAGACAAAAATGACAATGTACCATTATGAAAAGTGTAACTAGGATCGGTCTTCATAATGACTATGTAATTATGAATTTATGTAATGAAGAAGACAAAAATAATAAAATGTATTTTGCAAAGCTTGACTCATGGGTTTAATGAGCAAGTAGTTTTTATTATAGGTCAAAGACTTCTTCTTGATGTCTTTTAGGGATTTGTCATCTTGTCATAAATGTATAAAATAGAGTCATGTTACACTTGTGTAAACGAAAAATATATGCTCCAATGACCTTGTCACCTTGCTCCACAAAGTCAGCTCCAAATGTGTTGGAAATATCCTCCTTGATGAAGTCGACCTGCCTACAAAGCTCATGTCAGCCTAGAAGCTGGAAACAGTGATTATAAATAAAGGAGCTGCGGCCTCATTATGAACACACCAATTTCGGATCAAGTCTGAAATTCAGTACGGATCTCAACGCATAAGGAGAAGAGATATACAACGAAGAAAGAAGGCAAGTCTGCGTGGTAGTAAAGTCTACACAATTTGGTCTTCAAGGGTTGCATCTATACCTCGCATATCTCAGTGAGAACCAAGATTACCACAACGTATCAACAGTTCGGTTTTGAGCTAAAGAAGAGTCATATATATTTCAGTTTGGGTCAACACATTTCTAGAAAAGAAGCCAAAGGTAATTGTAGTACAAAGGAGTGTTACTACAACAGAAAAGGATCTCGGCCTTGGGCTTAGAGGGTGCAGAAAGAAAACCATGAAAGAGTCTTTAGGAGACCAAGGCTAGATCCAAGGAAGAGCAAAGGAATCACATCATTCAAGGGCTAGGAACTGAACTTTCTAAGACTGGTGCAGAACGATGCAGAGCAGTGTAGAAAAAGAAGGAAGCTACACTAGGAATCGGACGGAAGCAATGACAAGGTCTTGGAGGCATACAATGGTCAAGGGTTGTATCATGGTCATGGTACCCGTCAATTGAAGTCTATAAGAAGAATTACTTGCGGGTTTTCCTATCCAAGAGGGAGAGGTTTTGGCCCTGGCTCGAAGAGCCAAAATCTCGTGTCATTTATGTTTTGATAATTGACTTGATGAAGACCTAATATGCTAATAAAGAGAAGATCTAAGTAAGAGAAACAAGTTCAAAAGTAATTATCAAGTAAAAAATTGAATTAAACTACGCCCTATCATTCTCAACAACGGTAAGATAAAAAATCATGCACCTGGGCTTGACGAAGGCAAGCTAACAATGCCTAGGTGATGAAATTGGCTGCTCTAACATGCAATGTGGTTGTCCCCAACAATCTTTGCACTGACATAGTGAAAAATTGCATTGCTAGCTACAAACAATGGCTGTTAGGGCCTTTGGTGCTCAGAAAATTCCGGGAAATTAACCCCGGGCTCTCCTCCAATAACCCACAAAAACCCACGAAGGAATTGGCCAAATGTTGACCTCGGAATTTCGGCCCAATTTCTCCTTAGCTCCTCCAACTGATGGCTGGGTTGGGACCCTTGTTTGACCCCTCGAATCTGCCCAGAAAATTCTTCCGAATTATTTCTGAGATCCTTGTCAAAAGCCCAAAAAAACTCCGAAAGGGCTTACTCTAGTTTCGACGCTCCAAAATTGACCCCAAAATGATTGGCCCTCCTCCACAAGTAGAAACTGTAACCTGTAGTAGATGTTGGGCTTGTTGCTCCACCAATATGATGGAAAATCCTCCACGATCTCCCCAAATACAATTCCAAACAACCCCAGTTCCTCAATCCCTTTCACAAGCCACCCCACACTTGGTCCCCACGAAAGACTGCGTAGTTCTTGGGCAAGATGACGCAAGCCCTTGCTCCAGAAATTTGTACTGCTGTAGAAATTCCTCCAGCTCATGTAAATCCTTCTCTTTTTGCTTGGAATTTGGTCAAGGAATGCTTCAACAATAGTGTTGCCCCTATCTACGACACCACTCCAACAAGAACTGCGTGGCTCCTTTCTCGCGTCCCAGCTGAATCATAAATGCGTGGTATCCTCCCATCTACCAAATATGAGTAGAATTTTCCTCCCTAGGGTGGCACTCGTGGTCCACCGAAGAAGAGGGTGAGATTTCCCCTTGGAAACCTCTGGTTCTAAACAACACTTGTGACTCAACTGAACAACTTGAGCAACAATGTGTAAAATGACAAATTATCAAAAGGTACTCAATGCTGCCTTCAACCCTCTATTTATAATTGTTGCTTGACCTTTCCTTGAGGGTCTCTCATCCAAATATTTTGATCTCCTTTCCACAAAATCGATATTTCCTTGAGGGGTGGCCCCCACATTCCACTAAGGTTGAGATTTTTTATTTCTCCTATGTCCAATGTACCAAAAATGTCTCCAATGCCCAGATTACAAAATTGTGCTATGCTTAGCACTCCCCCAATAAACTCCGTTAATGTTAAATGAAAAATCATAATTGGGGATATTACATACTTGTTGATTTTATGGGCGAACATTAAGCATGGGTGATCATAAGACACTGTGAAAAAACATGCTACCCCGTGGGTTTGGTCATTCACATGTGCAGATAACAGGTCTACGATGACCAAGAGATTGCTGGAGTTCTTGTGACCTCCCGTTCGAGTAGCCAACTCACCTCTTCGAGAGATCACGCACCAGTTGGAGCCAGATGTTACCCACCACTTCATGGGTGATGTCCCTAGGAGAAATTTTTCTCCATGATGGACCTCAACTGACAGCCAACAACCCTCATCTAGCTCGTTGTGCCATTCCTCTGCCGCCTGAGCCAGCGATGTGGTCCCTCACCCATCTGTATTGTTTGAAGGTGGGCCTCTCGAATCTGAAGGTATGTCTTGTCATTTGGTAATTGAGTATTGGGTTTACTTATCATGGACACTTCTGGGCATGGATTGATGTTGGGATTTGGCGGAAAGAGTGGGCTTAGTTTGTGCTCCTGTCCCCTTGATCTCTTTTGGATGTTACCCTTGGATCTTAGTCCTGTGGGATCTCCTTTATTGACCATTTGGTTCTAGGGTGGTACTACTTGAGAAACCTTGACTTTGGGTGCGTGGTCCCGCTCCTTTATCCGCTTCTATTACTCCCTTTCCACTCACTCTATCGCCATTTATCATTTCTCCCACTTGCGTCCACATTGCCTCTTTGGGTCCACATAGGGCCAGCCTCCATATCCCCTTTTCCCCCACCTTGGGTCAGGCCTGGAATGATGCCCTGGAGGTTGACGCAGCTAAAAGAAAAAGTAAAAGCATGAATGGCCACAATCAACAGGGAATTGTAGCACAATGCAAAAGATAGCCGGGACAAAAATAATTAGCACGTACGAAAAAGCCAATACATGAGCTCTACCCCATACCCATGGTCATCACCCTTGTTCCATAGGCCCTAGATGAGCCTCCTTTTCCATTCAGCAACCCATGATTGCTCCAATCCCTGGAGGGCAATGAACCGCCCTACCTAAAAAGGTGTAATCACTGCCATATCTTACACATCATGCTATTGCCCTTTGAGCCCCAAGCAGTTATTTAAAGAAAATTTATTAAACCCAAAATGGTATGTTGAAAGCCCTGGGAGAGTGCCTCCTATTGATGATCCTGAGGTAAAGAATGACTTCCTAGCTGCAATTGCAAAGATGTACATTGAGGAGGAGGGGGAAAAATTTCGAGGACAATATGTTCTGTTTGCTTCTCTTCGTGGCCCCTTCAACACATGTGGTACTTGGGCATATCGCATAGATCTAGCCCAAGATGACTCGATTGGTTGGTGGAGGATGAATGGGGATGGTGCTCCAGAGCTCAAACAACTAGATATGCGTTTGTTGTCTCAGATTGCTAGTTCCTCTGCAGCAGAGAGGAATTGGTCCACATATAGCTTCATCCACTCTATCAAGAGGAACAGGCTTACCTCTAAAAGAGATGAGAAGTTAGTTGTTGTGCACAGTGCCCTACGTCTTGAGCATAGGAAGACACCTGAGTATTTGAAGGGACCAGCAACACGATGGGATGTTGATCCAGAGGATGATGCACAGGTAGATATGGAGGAAAGACTTGATGAGACACAGATGGGGTTGGTTGGTGTGCCGCTTAGCGTGTTTGAGAATTCAAGTGATTCTGATTCCGATGGTGACATGGTTGATCCTAATATATTCGTGCGGCAGTTGAATGCAGAGACTAGTGGGACATTGCCTTGAGCAATTATGCTCATTTATGATGATATCATTTGATATTCATATGTTATGTTATTAACATATTTGCTTTTAAGTTTTCTGTTTCAGACTTGAGTTGTAGACTTCAGTTTAAACTTTATTTTGAATCTTGATATAATATGATATCTTAAACTTTATTTTCATTGTACATTGTTAGTAGTTACATTATACAGTTACAAACTTACAAGTTACATGTATGATTGTATGATGTATGCTTTAACTTTTAAATTTGTTTCAGTTATATGATTCATCGATTTATAATTATAATTTTTTATGTTTTAACTTACATCATGAAGGATAAATGACATTTATCCTTCATGATGTAAGTGTTATATAATGATAAAGATAAAGACAGTTACATTATAAATATTAAATTTTCAATGTTATATAAGATATTTTATATTTTATAATTTTTAAGACCTCGACGTCCCCCCACGTTTCCTGAAAATTGGTGGGGAGCTTTTGCATAGGCCGCTCCCGTGTTTCCCCTCTCCCTCGCCCCCACCTCCAGGTTACTTGTTGGAATATTGGAAAAACTACACTGCTAGTTGCAAACAATGGCTTCTAGGGCCTCCTCTGGTGCTCATAAAATTCTGGGAAATTAACCCCGAGCTCGCCTCCAATAACCCACAAAAACCCACGAAGGAATTGGCCAAATGTTGACCTCGGAATTTCGGCCCAATTTCTCCCTATCTCCTCTAGCTGCCGGCTAAGTTGGTAACCCTGTTTGAGCTCTCGAATCTGCCTAGAAAATTTTGCCAAATTATTTTTGAGATCCTTGTCAAAAACCCAGAAAAACCTAGAAAGGGCTTGCTCTAGTTTTGACGCTCCAAAATTGACCCCAAAATGCTTGGCCCTCGTCCACAATCTTAAACTGTAACCTGTAGTAGATGCTAGGCTTGTTGCTCCACCAAAATGCTGGAAAATCCCCTACGAAAGACTGCGCGGTTCCTGGGAAGTATGGCGTATGCCCCTGCTCCAGAAATTCGTACTGCTGTGGAAATACCTCCTGCTCTTGTAAATCCTTCTCTTTATGCCTGGAATTTTGTCAAGGAATGCTTCAACAATAATGTAGCCCCTATCTCCGACACCACTCTCCAACAAGAATTGCGTGGCTCCTTTCCTGCATCCCAGCTGAACCAGAAATGTGTGGCATCCTTCGAGCTACCAAAGATAAGTAGAATTTTCCTCCCTAGGGTGGCACTCGTGGTCCACTGAAGAAGAGGGTGAGATTTCCCCTTGGAAACCTCTAATGCTAAACAACACCTGTGACTCAGCTGAACAACTTGAGCAACTATGTGTAAAATGAAAAATTATCAAAAGTTACCCAATGCTGCCTTCAACGCTCTATTTATAATTGTTGCTTCACCTTTCCTTGTGGGTCCTGCATCCCAATATTTTGATCTCGTTTCCATAAAATCGATTTTTACTTGAGGGGTGGCCCCCACATTCCACTAAGGTTGAGATTTTCGATTTCTCCTAAGTCCCATGTACCAAAAATGTCTCCAATGCCCAGATTACAAAATTGTGCTATGCTTAGCACTCCCCTAATAAAATTCATTAATCTTGTTAAATGAAAAATCAAAATTGGGGATATTATAGTCCTCCGCACCAAAAATTGCTTGTCCTCAAGCAATGCCTAAACAAGCATTCTCTCTAGTTGTTGATCCTCACTGTCGCTGCAAAATATGCCAGTATCTCAGATGCGTCACTGAATAGTCCCTGACCTCTGCACTGTCTTGTCATGAAGGAATCCCTCAATACCAAGCTCCCAAGCCATCCTATCCAACACGAAGCTCCCCTTGCCCCACACACTATCCTACTAGGCATAAGTACTAGAATCCCTCTGCATATCATCAATGAGTAGGGAATTATGATAATGTGGCACTATGTCCGATTCCTCATGAAGCTGTTCTACCAAGTAGTCCACCTCATACACTCCAAGAGTAAACTCTTGAAGATACCACCCTATCCCTGTGGAGATGAAGGCTCCCTCACATGAGCTTCCTTGATATCATCCTGCTAACAACCTGCCATGCTAATGAAGTCCCCCATGCCATCAATGACCTACTAAAGCCCAATTGAAGATCTTAATGATCTCCCCCTGTAGTAGCCAGCTCATCCATAAAGTTCGTTGAGTTATGAAGTATTGTGATGCTTGGGTCCTTTGCTAGACTCAAAAGTGTGCTACCATGCTGACGCTATGCCACTCTGATTATGACATACTTCCCATCGTGTGCGGGTTGTATCCTCCTCTCCTGGGTTTTGACGGTGAAAAATTTGTGAAGGCCAAGCTCATCCTGCCCATGCATCTACATGATGCCAATGCCTACCCATCCAATGCCAATCTTGGTCCTCAGCAATAGCAGGGTAAATCTACCTCACCATACCACATCGTGAAATATGTGATCCTGTCTCTGGAAAGCGCACCCCGATACTGCCTGTAGATGAGGTCTACCATCCACTGCACCTCATGCTCATATAATGCCTCAGATTGTCTCGCTGAAAGTGCATCATGCAACTCCCTCGCAATCACCTCCCCAAGTGTGAGCCCATGGGTGGAATGCATGCTACCTTAGCAGTAAACCATGCCATCCTTAAGCCTGTATTTGTCGGCTTGTGCGCCCACCAAATGTCTCAACTGGAGAGTCTCCCTCCTGCCCATGACACAATGTGTCCTGTCCAACTGCCTAGGGTGATCCTCCCATGTCCTGCTGCCTGTTCTAAGAGCATCTAAGGGCAACAACCAAAAGCTCTGTTACTATAATCAATACTGGAGAGTGATGGGTGGGTAGGTCCCCAAGTGTATGATGAAGAATCTGTCGGGACACTAAAGAGTAATCATAGGGACGTCCCTTTCTCCGCCTCGGATTTACTCATAACCCAAACGAAGATCTGTCTCCACTAAACATGTGGTCCCCAGATGCTCAGCAACGTCCTCGTCTATCCAGGGTGAGTTGCTCCTAATGGTACATCTAATGTACCTACACATAAGTCTCCTTGGAGGCAACACTCCAAGAGCTCGCGGTGCAGCACCAGATGCCACTGCATACCCTCGAGTATCCTTGTACCCAATGTGATGTAGGTCGCTCCTCCTACTCCACTGCACAATCCAACACACTACAGCACACCACAATACATCTCCATGTCCAGCTGCCAACCACTGCTCAATGTTGGATGCTCCTACACATACCTGGACGTCATGGCCTAAAGTTGTGACAGTCCGCTTCGACTTGCACTTGACTGACATCGTCACGTCCACTGTCACATCACTATATCCTCTGACGAATGGATCTTCATAACCTCGGATAAGTGGACCTCCCCTCTTGATCCTCCCTGAGAGATCTAACATGTGAATCTCTCTATGTACTTGTGGGGGTGTCGCTACGGTGCTTCTCCTCAGTGACCATTATGCCCCATGCATCCATGGGAAATCCTCCTCTCCATACAAGGAATTATCTGGTGGTCTGTTGGTGCCTCTTCCTATAACAACCTCGGACTAAGGTACACTGATCATCATATGCCCCCACACACGGCCAACATGCCAAGGCAACTCAAGGAGTCTGCTTGCTCCTCTGTCAGCTCGACCTTTCATGGGTGTTGTCTAAAATTCTGGTGGGAATATGAAAATTGGGGTGAGTTTGATCACTGGATGCACCATCCTGCTACTACCCTCAGCTCAACCTTACATGGGTGTTGTCCAAAACTCTAGTGGGAATATGAAAATGGAGGTGAGTTTGATCACTAGATCCACCATCCTGATACTACCCCCACTGACCTGATCCATGGAGTGGTGGGGAGTCCCACCTGTGTCCCAACGATGATCCAGCGCTCGAGTCCCTCTGGAAAACCACAACCCTTGCTGAACTATGCTCCTGACCATGGATGTATCCAAAAATCTAGTCAACCCTATCAGGTACCAACTCAATACCTCATACCACCCAACCCCATGCGAGGGATCAAATGCAAGAGTTCCCAAGTACGTAGCAAATCCATCATGCGAGTGTTGCGTCCTATGCAACCCGTGTCGCCTTGTCTCACTGGCCCGATCATCATATACAATTTGTCTAGGCAACCCATCCAATCTCCCTCCAACGTGCAAAGGTAACCTAACAATACTGCAAGCCCCATTTACGTAAACCTAAAGAGGGTCACTAACAAGAGGCACTGCAACTTTGCTGGATGCCTTCGCATCTATCTGATCCCCGTTCATGGCAGGTCCAAAAGATCATTGCCATCCTCCTCTACCATGGGCTCGACCAAAGTCTCGAGCTGTCCCTCCACAAGTAGCTCATCGAGCATAACATCCTCATCTAGCTCACACTCCTCAAGGTGCTCTCCATGCTATTGTGGGTAGCTATTGTTTGAGAACTTTGTCATGACTCTGTGTACCTCTATGCCCATTAGCACCTCACTAATGGATATGTCTCCCAACAACTCCCTAATCTGCTGTGGGCTACCATCACCTGAAAACTCGAACATGGTCCCGGACACCTCGCCAATGGATACCTCCAAAGGATGGCATCTCATCAACGGTGGTCACAACATCATCAAATGGCCCTCGAAGTGTGTAATATTCCCAATTAGTAGCAACTAATTGGTGATATTAATTTTGGCCAGTTTTGCTTTTCTAATGTTAAGTCAGTTAATAAAGTGGGTGATGAGACACAACCTACACTTATGAAATAATTATTCCCTAAAGTCACTTGAGCACATATTGAATTGATAGCGTGGGGCCCATGAGGGTGAAGTGGTAGCGTGAGGGAAGAGGCAGCGTGGGCCCATGACAGCGCAGTGAGAGAGGGACAATGTGGGCCAAAAGGGACAACGTAGTTTGGTGGGGCCCGGATGAGAGCAAGGTTCTCAAAGCATAAAAAGGGGAAGAGGCTCCTCATTCTCTCGTTCTATTATGCATCTTCGATTTCTGTCTTTTGACATTGAGCACGCTTTTGTTTTTGAGCGAAGTCTGCAAGTGTTGTTCAGCACACCGGGTGTCTTCGAGCAGACATCCCAACCTCAGCGCCGGGGGACTTCGAGTGCCTGCTTGGGTGAGGAGATCTATCCATCATTTTGCAAGAGCGAGTTATAGCATCTTCAACCAGGATCATGCAGTTGCTTGGACAGCGCAATCTCTTGGAGGGATCACGCAGTTTATGGTAGAGGCAGTTCCAGGAGTGAGGAGATATCAAGGATTTCAACCCGAGGATAGTGTGGAGGGACTAGGCCTTCATTGATCATCATTTTGGTACAGGAGGCCATCATTTGCAGAGTTATCATTCAGGGCCAACGTATTCACTAGGAGAGCGTTATTTCCCAAGGGAGGTCAAATTCCGGGGTCAGCCATTCCGGGATCCTTTCTGGGCTTTTCTGGGCTATTGGAGGAGAGCTCATTTCTAGAGTTTCACAATTTTCTGAGCAGGGAACAACCCCAAAGAGCCATTCCATTCCAGCAGTAGCAGTAGTCCGGCATCAGCAGTAACAACATTTGGAGATTACGCAGTCCCTAACAGAGTAGCCATTCCTTGAGCATTTCTGAGAGTATTTCCAGCTTGCCTTGTGCAAGCCAAGGTGCTATCATTCTGATCACCTTTGTACTCATTGTTATCTTTTAGTTATATAATAAAATGGCTCAATGTTTCTCCATATTTGCATTATTTGTATGATGTCTCTCTATTTGCTGTAGTTGCTTGTTTATGTTGCTTTGTATTACTATTTATTTATATTCGGAATATTACAAAGTGTATGCTCTACTCCCTCCACTAAGGTGTCAATCGGAGCTAGCAAAGGGATCTCCAACGAGGTTAACTTCCGCACCACACTGGCTATATCAACATGCTCCTCCTGCGTGCCATCAACCTCATGCTCAATCTCCCCCTCAAGCTCCTGATATCTAAAGCCAGGTCTCCACCAATAGAAACGCCCCCTAGTCTCACCCTCTAACTGCGCTCCACTACATGATGATCCTATCCTTGACCTATGATTCTCCTTTTCCGGTTCATCCAGAAAATGAGGCATGGTAGGACGACCAAACTGGCCATACATATGGGTGTTGTACTGCTAGGTTGTGCGTGCACATGCTTGGCTTCTTTGTTGGGTTTTGTATCATTTGTTGCATCATCTCTAGAATCTGTTGGTTTTGTCTCACCAATTATTGGCTTTGCCTCATCAACTCCTCCATGATCCCTTGTGTACTCTTCCCACAACTAGCCAAGATCATGCTCTGATACCACTGTAATATTCCTAATGGAAATTTACAATGATAAACATAGCAAGCATAGTAAAAAAAACACACACAAAATTTACAACACATTAAACACCCAGAAATCTCTATAAACTACGCTGTGCTGAGCCATTTTATTTATATAAATTTTGGTTACAAAGGTAAGATCAGAAAGCATGCACTTGGCCTTGCCAAAGGCAAGCTAACAATGCTCAGGTGATGAAATCGGTTGCTCTAACATGCAATGTGGTTGTCCCCAACAATCTTTGCATCGGCCCAGTGAAAAACTACACTACTGGTTGTAAACAATGGTTGCTAGGGCCTCCTCCGGTGCTCAGAAAATTCCGGGAAATTAACCTCGGGCTCACCTCCAATAACCTAGAAAAACAAACGAAGGAATTGGCCAAATGTTGACCTCGAAATTTCAGCGCGATTTTCGCTTAACTCCTCTAGTCGATGGCTGAGTTGGGACCTCTGTTTGACCCCTCGAATCTGCCAAAAAAATTTTGCCAAATCATTTCTGAGATCCTTGTCAAAAACCCAGAAAGGGCTTGCTCTAGTTTTGACGCTCCAAAATTGACCCCAAAATACTTGGCCCTCCTCCACAAGCAGAAACTGTAACCTGTAGCAGATGTTGGGCTTGTTGCTCCACCAAAATGCTGTAAAATCCACTATGATCTCCCTCAATCCAATTCCAAATAACCCCAGCTCCTCAATCCCTTTCACAAGCCACCCCACACTTGGCCCCCACGAAAGACTGCATAGTTCCTAGGCAAGATGACGTAGGCCCTTGCTCCATAAATTCGTATTTTTGTGGAAATACCTCCTGCTCTTGTAAATCCTTCTCTTTTTGCTTGGAATTTGGTCAAGGAATGCTTCAACAATAGTGTAGCCCCTATCTCCGTCACCACTCTCCAACAAGAATTGCGTGGCTGCTTTCCTGCGTCCCAACTGAACCAGCAATGCGTGGTATCTGTGTGGTATCCTCCCAGCTACCAAAGATGAGTAGAATTTGCCTCCCTAGGGTGGCACTCGTGGTCCACCGAAGAAGAGGGTGAGATTTCCCCTTCGAAACCTCTGGTGCTAAACAACACCTGTGACTCAGCTGAACAACTTGAGCAACAATGTGTAAAATGGAAAATTATCAAAAGGTACTCAATGCTGCCTTTAACCTTCTATTTATAATTGTTGCTTCACCTTTCCTTGTGGGTCCCTCATCCAAATATATTGATCTCCTTTCCACAAAATCGATTTTTCCTTGAGGGGTGGTCCCCACATTCCACTAAGGTTGAGCTTTTCGATTTCTCCTATAAGTCCCATGTACAAAAAATGCCTCCAATGCCCGTATTACAAAATTGTGCTATGCCTAACACTCCCCCAATAAACTTCGAGAATCCTATTAAATGAAAAATCAAAATTGGGGATATTACATCACGTGTTCTATCATTCTTCATCGCCTCACAATAATGGGACAACAACCTCAAGTTGTAGTGCACATAAATCATCTTTCTGCTTGGTCTCCATTCAGGGTTTTTCTCTTCATGTTGTGGATGAACCTGTAGGTGCTCCAACACTTCTTTGTAGAATGAGTGTTAACAACTTGTGAAAACACCCTCACCACTGATTTATGCAAATGTGTAGTAGAGGAGTCATATATGTTCCACCATTCGATGGGATTCAACCTATCTTGATCTTTAGTTGCATGCAAGTAGCAAATATTTCATGTTCATTGATGTACTTGGTCAATTGGCTTCATGCTTAAGCATTTATCTTAATCAGGGATTTACCCATGTACCTCTAGATTTGTGTTTGGTTTTCTCCTAACTCCATCCCCAGGTGCTAGTTGGGCTGACCAAGATGGAGAATAATATTTGGATGTAAGAACATATTGCAGGTCATAGTGTGGAACATTTGGATTATGCCACTTTTTGATTGTATGCTTATGGATATGATCATACATGATTGCTAAGCAGCTCAACAATGCCTTTGATTTGGCCTAGCATGTTGTCCATCTACTCAATCACTAGTTGATTTGTATCTGCAAATTAATTCATACTAAATGGGCTTGGTGAACTATAAAACATACCTAACGTGTTGCCACTGAAAATTCCGTAAATCTCTGGAATCATATTGCAACAATTGGAAGATATTCACCTAATTGTTAATTTTAACTTAACAATCTATTTGCAGTTTACTACGACAAACACTGAATACATCAGACTGCAACCTACACAAATAAACTGCAGAAGAAGTACTAGAGCGGAAAAAAAACTGAACAAGAATAGATCACACACACATCTGACAGTTATTTTTGGACCAATGTCCCCAAAAGAACCCAATGCGGGAAAACTAGTGCATCAACTAAGGGTTTATATATTATGCAGTAAATATTTTTGAGCACAAATCTATGATTGACACATCCATCAAATCATGCAGAGAAACTGATAGAAAATATCTTGTGAGACAAACCTCACTTCTCCACGGGAACCCGACACTAATCAACACCCAAAATGGACTGTCATGCGCTGCCCCTGTGCAGTGACTGTGTCACAGCTACGACTACCCTCTGTCTCTGCGTTGGTCTCTCTGCTGGCTGGAAACTGAGGCCTCCCAGCCTTCGAAAAATCTCTACATGATCTGGCACTGGCCCAACACTGTCTCTGTAGCAAAATTACGACTTCCCTTCAGTCTCTGTGTAGTGACTACGTAAGCACTGCGTCACTAGCTCTGCGCTGCCTCTGTGGCTCTCTCTATCTCTGTTGTTATGCACTCTCTGACTCAGGAATCCTTCCAACCGGAATTCTTGCCCCTCTCTGCAAAAGATCTCTCGATCGAAGTTTCTCCCTGAGGACTGCTCACTAACGAAATCGATCTCTTGATCTTTACTCTGCCAAATGTGTTTTCTAAATGACCCTTCAAGCCATTCTTATAGTCTTCTCATTGAAACTTCAACGTCCCAAATTAGATCTCTAATCAATGGTTAAGATTACTTTTGACATGATCTGCCTTTTCTAGAACATTCACACCCATATTCTATTAATTCACTTTAATTATTTTATTTTCTTAAGTTTAGACTTAGGATCCCTTTAAAAATAATTAAATATTTTAATAAAATACACTCTCAGTGGAATTTCCCCAAACGATTTCTGGGTTATTTGGAATACATGTGTATAAGCCTCTGTCCAAAATTTGAGACTTAGAGCACATTCGATGCTACCCCAAAATCAACACTCCCTCTTAGCGAGGAATGTGCTCTAACAATACACCCTTTAAATATTGCCCTGATCCTGTAGCATCTCCCTCTGCGCTGCTGATGTCTGACACTGCTTGTCAAGAAAAAATACTGAGAGTGAGGGGGGGGGGGTTAATCATTATTTAAAACGCACAATAATAATTTTCTTTTCTGAAATTTCTACACGACTTTACTGAACCCAACTCACGTATGTACGCGACTGTTATAAAAGAAACTAGCCTATGCTTAGTAAACTTGTAAAACAACTAATTCTTTATCTTTTTAACTTAACCAAAATGTAAGAGATTCATCAGGTATTTGATAAGTAGTAAGCATGTGCATTAGGAATAGAATAAAGCATCACACAAAAGCAACACACATGAACACCAGGATTTAAGGTGGAAACCCAATGAGGGAGAAAACCACTGCTGCTGTCGTCTCAATCTTCAATCTTATTAATATCAAAAGCTTCTTACGTTCATGTACTGGTGTAGACTCATGCCAGTACGTAGACACCCACCTACTGAAGGTTACAACCTTCACTAGTTCTCTAGCTCTTATTGGAAGGGAGCTCTAACACCCTGATCTCGTTTACCAACAACCACTGGAAGGGAGCTTCAACCCCCTTGATCCGATTACCAGCTACTACTAGCAGGAAGCTTTGACTTCCTTACTGAAGGCTCCAAACCTCATCTCCATCCGTGGACCATGTTTCATAAATTTTCACATTGGATCCACCTGTGTTAATACATCATGACTTGTAGATCAACTGAAGCAAACACTTACATAAATCAACCAGAACAATGAGATCACTGTAACCAAAACACATAACTGAACTTAGAGTACTACATCAACACACAAAATAAACTACAACCCTGATCATTCATATGGCAAAATTTTTACATGCTTTATCTTAAGGCAACCCGCGTGTATACGGGTTTTTTGTTGTTGAGCAACCTGCGTATAGATCTTAATCTACCAAAAACCTGTTATTTTGAATCAAGCACAAAGTTGATCAGAGTTATTCTGAAAATATATTGTTAACTTACAGAACCCTCATACAATTAGCAACATCAATAATCTTTTCAACCAATCAATCCTGTAACCAAATTCAACTTCATCATTCAACCAGATCTACTTCAGACATTATCATTCAACCCATATCAACATGAAGACATCATTGACAGACAACAGAGATACAGCAGCACTGATTAGGTTGATCAGTCTTTTATAAACATAAACCCTTCCTTTATGTATGCGACTTTGATGAAACGAACCCACGTGTATACGAGACTTTACCAAGACCAACCTGCGTACATATCTACAATTTTTGACCTAAAGTTACGCAGCTCTTCAGAACTTCAGAAAGACCCAGATCACAATATTCAGAGATAAAACATGCGTCTATATTTAGATCTTAGTCCGTTCATGAGTAGATCATAAAATGCAAAGTCATTTCAGGTCTCATGATCCCGTTCCATCATTATATTCATCAATGCATAATTATTTCAGATCTATATGTCAACTATGGCCCTTACAATGCAAATATATTTCAAATTGAAATATTCATCAAAAACCCTTTCACATGCACACTTTAACACTTTGATCTTCTCCTCCTTATATAGCTTGAACCTTAGCCAATACCATGAGACAAAACCACACTAGTGTCGGTGGTAATCTTGGACGGGATCAAATAACCGTTATTGCGCTCAATACAGTGGGCTAATACCATGGTAAAGGCTCTTGGTATCATTAAATTAGTGCATCAGCATGTACGCAACTTTGCTTCTTTGTACCTGCGTCACGCGTGTATGCGCGACTTGGCCTTGATGAACCTGCGTATATTTCTTCAAATATTCACCTTTACCAAAATTTTGATTCTAACCTGCAAAAATCTGTCCCATCATTCTGTCATTTTGTTCCATCATTTTGTCGCCTCTGAACTAATCTTTGAACTCATCTAGTTACTATATACTTGTTCTACTACAAGTGGGTTGCCATCAAGGACAACATTGCATCATACTGCCAACAATATCCCCCTTTGGACTTGATGCCAACCATGTTGGTGTTGTAAATACTTGTTATACATATTAACATAAGCATTATTCAAATACCAAGATACTCTCCCCCTTTGACATCAAGGGCAAAGGGCGGACCAATGCTGAATACAAGAGCTCAGTAGCTCTGATCTGTGCTATACTGTGTTGATTTATGGTAGCATCGGATGTGCTCTAGCCTTGTAATTTTGTATATGGGCTAAGACACATGTATTCCATAATACCCAGAAAGGATTTTGGAAGATTCCACTTAGAGATGGTTTAATTAAAATAATTAATCGTTTTTAATGTTTTGCTAAGTGTAAACTTAGGGAAACTGATTAATTAAAGGGTATTAATTAAACTTAGTGTGAATTTTCTAGAAAAAGTCATGGATCACCTCCAAGTTACTATTAGCCCTTGATTATGTTTTAATCTTGGCCGTTGAAGGTTCAACAGAAGAATATAAGGAGGGTGAGAGGCATATGGAAATACACATCAGACAGAGAAAGAATCAAGAGTTCGATTTCTTCAGTGAAAGAAAGAATCGAAGTGGTTCTCATTTGCAGAGAGGGGAAGGTGAAATCTCCAGGAGGTAGAATTTTTGAAGCATAGCGAGTGCATTAAGAGGAGTGAGAGAGGAGCCAAAGCATCAGCTCAGAGTTACCCTAGCAACAGTTACGTTGGGCCAGCGCAGAGAAGCAGAGGGAGTTTCAATTTCTGTTGGAGGGGCAGCTGAGGGTTCATCTAGTGTCAGGAGAATAGTTCTGGAAGGAAGGAACACTCTAGTCTCACACAGTAGCAAGCACAAAAGTAGCCACGACAAGCAGCAAAAATCACGCAGAGCCAGTCAGTGTGGGTGCAAGTCAGTGCCAGAACTTCGTGGTGATGTGAGAATTGTTTCACTCAACCCTTTCTCATCAGAATTCTTCAAGTGATTGATTGACATTTACAATCACACATTTGTACTCAGAATTTCTGCATAATAAAGAAACCCTCAAATCTACTGCACCGGTTTTCCCACATTGGGTTTTTCTGGGGACAATTGTCAAAAATAACGATGTCTATGTGTGATTACTTATGCTATTTTTATACGTGAACTGTTAATCGTGAAGTCTGTCACATATTTTATTTTGTTATTTAACACGAGAAATGTTAAATAATTGTGTTTGACAATGCAATAGAAGAAATTCAATAAGTAGCTGCAGTAGAATTCTCCATTATAGAATTTTCACATGGTATCAGAGTTGTCAAATCCAAAGGAAGCAAGGTCAAAAAAGGGACTGCGTAAACCAGAAGCTTCAGAGGGGATGCAACAGTGTTATTAAAACCGGAACTGGAGACCGGACCAGTGGACCTAATGAACCGGGTTTCGAACCAGAACCGGTCTAACCGGTAGCGGTCAGATCTCAATGAACCAGTTTTAAAAAAATACATTAAATAATTATTTTTTAATAAAAAAAACTATTTTTAAGATTTGCATCCATGATACCAAGCCAATAGAGACAAACTATGCAAAGTTTGCTCATTTATATACCATGCAAAGATGAATATATCAAAATGGCACCGAGTGCAATAAATATCATCGAAAAATACATAAGCAATGAGGCTCCAAATGGCCCATAAAGTCCAAAAACAATGCTACAAGCTATGAGGCCATTGGCCTAATACAAGACTACACATGAATGATAATCAATCATCAAATTCATCATCGCTACTAGACACAGGATCAACATCGGCTGCTACATAGACATCATCTGGATTAGAGTCTGAGGATGCCTCAGACTCCAGTGTCCCGACCCTCGACTGCCAAACTTTGCAAGTTCTCCAGTCACAAACTTGTCTATTGGTTCAGTGACTTGAGTTTCAAACTTTTGAAGGTATTCTGCCCTAATATGCCCTATTACTTCATTTGGTGCTCCACATGGCTTTACATGGCCTCCTATCCCAGCGAAGTGTTGTTGGAACCTGTTAATACCCCCTCCTGCAATAGATTTTTGGCAATATTTGCAAATCATTTTGCCATCAATCATATCACAATGAGCCCATGCAGTATCCTTGCCTTTTGGAGGCATGATGGCTACTACTTAGCTCAAACTTTATGTTGTTCCACTACTCCAACAAAAACCCAACTCTCCAAGCTCTCCATCAAACTCACAAAAGCTCAAAATGAGATGTGTGAGACAAATGAGAGGGTACCCCTACCTTTGAAGGATTGGGGAGGGTGTTTTTGGAGGGCAAAAACCCCCCTTTTCCCTCCAAAACCACAGATTACTGGCCAAATCAACCTCTGTAGGTCCTTTTTGTGGCTGTGGCAGCTAACCGGCCGGTTAGACCGGTTTGATCGGAAAAAAAGGAGAAATGGGGTGCTTGACCGGGTTTTTTGACCGGTTTGGACCGACTAGGCTCCTGACCGGCCGGTTTGACCGGTTGCCGGTTCAAATCGGTCGGTTTTTAATACTATGGACGCAGTACAGAGAGAAGAAAGCACAGATAAGTATGACAGACTTAGATGTTTTATCCTCTAGGTTAAAAGAGGATGGGACATGTCTATCAAGTTCAGCGTTTGCAGGAATCTGGTATATTGATAGCAGGACTTCAGCGCATATGATTGGAGTAAGCGAATACTTCTCGAGCTATAAGGAAGAGCAGACGAACTTCCAGATCACTATGGGCATTAGCACGAAGTGCACTCCAATTGGGAGAGGATCCGTAGTGTTTCAGAAGGAAGCCAGAACCAGTGTCAAGATCACGGATGTACTACATGTGCCAGGGCTTGGGATGAATCTAATCTCGGTATCCCAGTTGCAGGACAAAGGGTATGATATACACTTTACTGGAAAGAAAGTATATGTCAAGCATCCCAATTGGAAGCAAACAAGGCAGATCAGAGTCAGAAGCAATAGACTATACAGGTTGCAGATCGAAACCCCGATGGCACTAGTTAGTAGTAATCTCGAAGACAAGAAAGGGTTGAATGAACTTTGGCATAGAAGAATGGGGCACTTGCATCACAGTGCATTGAAGATGCTCAGAGAAACGGTTGATGGGGAACCTGTTCTCAGAACGGAGCATGATGATGTATGCCAAGGATGCGTACTTGGGAAATACGCTAACACATCTTTTCCCAGAAGTGAAAACAGGGCAGCAAGAATTTTGGGATTGATACACTCAAATATCTGTGGACCAATGTCCATTAACGCTCTCAAAGGTGGCAAATATTTTGTCACATTCATTGATGATCACTCTAGGAAGGCCTGGATCTACTTCCTGAAGACAAACGATGAAGTCTTTGAAAAGTTCAAAGAATTCAAGGCTCTTGGTGAAAAAATGATGGGGAAGAAGATCAAGACATTGCGTTCAGATAATGGTGGGGAATACATAGATGGAGACTTCACATATTTTTGCGCAAAGGAGGGCATCAGGATAGAGTGGACTGCGCCATACAATCCAAAGCAGAATGGTGTGGCAGAACGGAAGAACAGGACAATTGTAGGAGCAACCAAGGCCATGTTATTTTACCTTGATTTACCTCAATATTTATGAGCTGAAGCCTGCAACATGACAGACTGACAGTGTATATCCAGAACTAGGCACCTCATAAAGCATTGAGGAAGAAGACTCCTGAAGAAGTTTTCACAGGGAAGAAACCAGAGGTAGGGCATCTTCGGATATTTGGTAGCATGGCATACTGTCATGTACCCAGCGAGATGAGAAGCAAGCTAGATCAAACTACAGAAGGGGGGTATCTTGTAGGGTACAGTGACACCTTTAAGGCATATAGGATCTATATTCCTGACAGTAGGAAGGTTGTGATAACTGATAAGACGCAATTTTAAGTTCATGGAGGATAGAGCGTTTCAGAAATCGCGTGATATGTCGGCAGAGGATCAAATTGCAGAAGTTTCCTTGGTCCAAGAACAACAGGGGCACCAAGAAGAACAGACAGGGAGACAGATGTTGGTACCAAGGACAGGTACTAACATTTTCACAGAGGAAGATCAAGAAGATACTCAGTCTGAGGAGCTATTAGATCAAGAGGAAGAGTTGAGAGAGCAGCCTTCCACCAATGGTCGAATCAGCAGGGAAGCTCAGCAAGTACTGAGGGATGCAAAAAAAATTATTGGGACTCCCAGGAATGGGAAGAGACAACGCAGACCTCTTGACGGGTACCAGGCCTTGGTGGCTCAAGTAGAGGAACCTTCCAGCTTCTAGGAAGCTGTTCAACACCAAGTATGGGTAGATGCCATGATAGAAGAGTATGCTTATATCATGACAAATGATGTCTGGGAAGTTGTACCCAGACCTCAGAGAAGATCAGTTGTTGGATCACGCTGGATCTACAAGATCAAGTACGCTGCAGATGGCAGTGCAGAGAAATACAAGGCAAGGTTCGTGGCAAAAGGTTATGCTCAGAAGGAAGGCATTGACTATGAAGAGACCTTCACACCAGTTGCCAGATATACCTCCATCCGGACTGTCGTATCTTTAGCTACACAAATGGTATGGGAGATTCATCAAATGGATGTCAAGACATCATTCTTGAATGGAGAAATTGAGGAAGAGGTATATATCGAACAGCCAGAGGGTTTTGAGACTCATGAAAGGAGGTCTCATGTATGCAGATTAAAGAAATCACTATACGGGCTTAAGCAGGCTCCGAGAGCATGGTATGGTCGGATAGATAGCTATTTGCAAAAGACGGGATTTGTCAAGAGTGATGCAGATCCCAATATTTACTACTTGCTGGTAGAGGATGAGCCATTGGTACTAGTACTATATGTAGATGATCTGTTTCTCACAAGATCATCTAGGCTCATCAAGGATTGCAAACGGAATCTAGAAGTTGAATTCGACATGAAGGATTTGGGGTTGATGCACTACTTCCTAGGATTGGAAGTTTGTCAAAAAGATGGAGATATCTTCATGGGACAGGAGAGGTATGCCTTGGAAATTCTGAAGAGGTTCAGAATGCAGGATTGTAAGCCCATGGCCACACCCATGATCAACAATTGGAAAAATATAGATGCATCAGAAGATACAGAGGTAGACCCCACCTTATACAGACAACTCATTGGGTCATTGATGTATCTGGTTAACACCAGACCAGACATTTGCTTTGCTGTCAACACTCTTAGTCAGTTCATGGTGGAACCCAAAAGAGTGCACTAGTCCACAGTAAAGCACGTCTTGAGGTATGTACGAGGAACAGTAAGATTTGGTATCAGATATGGCAGAGGAGAGGATGTCAGACTCAGTGGATTCACAGATGTAGATTGGGCAGGAAGCTCAGTGGACAGGAAAAGTACCTCGGGTATTGTTTCAGCGTTGGATCAGGAATGGTGTCCTGGTGCAGCAGGAAACAAAAGTCAATAACATTGAGCACAACGGAAGTAGAGTACATGGCAGCTAGTACAGCTACATGTGAAGCAACCTGGCTTCAGAAACTTCTTGTGAGCCTATTCAGAAGCAGGATGGAGCCAACTAGCATTTACTGTGACAATCAGAGTTGTATCAAACTCTGAAAATCCAGTATTTCATGATCGGTCCAAATATATTGACATAAGATGTCATTTTATCAGAGACTGTGTTCAACATGGGGCGAACAAATAGCAGATATACTCACTAAGGCTTTGGGGAGAATTAAGTTCACTCAGTTCAGGGAACAGCTGGGTATGACTGAAAATCCATTTCAGTAAGAAATGGATCCTCATCATAGTTGAAGGAGGGAGTTGCAGTACAATAACAGTTGGCAGCAGCACGCAGAGTCAACAGCAGTACAGGTGCAACATTAGTGCAGTGTTGGTGAGCAACATCTACAGCATAGCAACAGATGGTACATAAGTCAGAGCAGCACATTGAGTGTTTTTTTGCTAGAGCACTTTCCTCGCTAAGAGGAAGTGTTGATTTATGGTAGCACCGGATCTGCTCTAGCCTTGTAATTTTGTATATGGGCTAAGACACATGTATTCCATAATACCTAGAAAGGATTTTGGAAGATTCCACTTAGAGATGTTTTAAATAAAATAATTAATCATTTTTTAATGTTTTCCTAAGTGTAAACTTAGGGAAACTGATTAATTAAAGGGTATAATTAAAATTAGTGTGAATCTTCTAGAAAAAATCATGGATCACCTCCAAGTTCATCTTAGCCCTTGATTATGTTTTAATCTTGGTTGTTGAAAGTTCAACAAAAGAATATAAGGAGGGTGAGAGGCCTATGGAAAAACATATCAGACAGAGAAATAATCAAGGGTTCTATTTCTTTAGTGAAAGGAAGAATCGAAGTGATTCTCATTTGCAGAGAGGGGAAGGTGAAATCTCCAGGAAGGGAGAATTTCTGAAGCATAGAGAGTGCATGAAGAGGAGTGAGAGAGGAGCCAAATCATCAATGCAGAGTTACCCTAGCAACAGTTACGTTGGGCTAGCACAGAGAAGCAGAGGGAGTTTCGATTTCTGTTGAAGGGGCAGCTGAGGGTTCATCCAGTTTCAAGAGGACAGTTCTGGACTGAAGGAACACTCTAGTCTCACACAACAACAAGCACAGAAGCAACCACGACAAGCAACAACAGCAGTGATGCAGTGACAGTGTTGAGATTCAACAAGATGATGATCCTAGTGAAAATTAAGCACCTACACTAGGTGGGCCCGCAGGCTATTTCTAGGTTTATGTCTATTTTTAGAATGGTGAGCATATTCTATTTATAGCAGGAGTCTATTTATAGATGGTTGAGCAAATTCTATTTATAGATGAGATTCTATTTTTAGATACATAGGTGAAGTCTATTTATAGATCGAATGTCAATTATTATTAGCCCTTAATAATAATTAGACAATAAATAATAATCTATTCTCTTGAAGCACTTGATTTCAGTTAACTGATGTGGCAAACCAGTTGACTGAAGGAATTGCGAGTTCTAAGGTTGGTTGGTGGGACATGTAGGGTGGACTTCGTTGTATCTGAGTAATACAAAGTTGTAACAGAGTTGGATGTGTAGTTATGTGACTTGTTATTTAGTTTAACTCAGTTAAGTGAGTTAAACTCAGTTGTGCTAGTTGTAACTAGTTGTAACTAAAGATACACTAGTGAGAGATCAGTGAATTAATTATTTAATTAATTCACAAGTAGTGGTCTCACTTGCAATAGAATAAATACTATTGTTAACTACATGCATGTTAGATCCAGTGGAGACCCAGTTCAGAGATAGGTGAAAGGGCCTGACTGACTATCAGTTGTGACTATGGTGGTGCAGTAAATGCATATACACACACATTGGAGATGCCAATGAGGATTGCACAGTGAAGACAAGGCAAGATTGAATTCATTCAGGGATCTTCATCAACAAGGATTACGCAGTGGAGGCAGGCTGTCAGGAGGCAGTAAATTGGTGCATGTGTGAGCCAGTTTTTGTATGACAGTGTGAGACGATTGTATATTGTACTGAGAGCTCTTGGAGTAGAGTTTTGTATGATATTTTTTCATGATACATGATATACATAATATATGATAGTTGGGGTTTTTAGCTTTATGCCTTCCCGGTAAAAAAATATGTGTTATGTGCAATTGATTTTTCTTCATGTGTTTGCGATTGACGATTAAATTTCCGCACAAAAGAATTAAGTAGAAGGATTATGTATATAAAAATGGATATAATTGTTAGATTAGGAGAGTCTGGTAATACATCACAATATTTATAAAATTTCTACATGGTATTAGAGCAAAAAAGATTTCAATATTGAAGCCGTAACTGAGTTGTGTTGGTGGAAACAATTCTAATTTGCTGCAAGAATTTCTTGGTGCGGCAGTTGGATAAACATCGAAATGGATTTCAAAGGTTTGCGGTTAGAGTATGCACTTGAGGGAAGCTCGAACTACATTGCATGGAAGGATAGGACGGAGGCGGTGCTTGAAGATAATGGCTTGAAGGAATTCATCGACAGTGATGTTCCTAAGCCCACTTCGACGGATGCTGCATTACTTGACGCATGGCAAAAGAAAATAGCGAAGACGAGAAGGATTCTGTTGGAAGGTGTGAGAGGCCATATTGTCTCAAGCCTTCATGGGAAAGCTACTCCATTTGCAATGTGGAAGGCTTTGACAGATCTTTTCCAAAGCAACAACGACCATAGGAAATTGGCGCTAAAGGATAAACTCAGAAAAATCAAAATGGAAAAGGGCGACAATATTCCTAAGTATCTCACAAAGTTTGTTCAATGTCGGGATGAACTCGGGAGTGTGGGAATCTCTGTTGTTGATGATGATTTGGTGAGCTTGGCTCTCTTGGGACTTCCTAAGAGTTGGCACAGTTATCAAGATTCTGTCAATGGACGGGAAAAACTGCCGGATTAGGAACGACTGTGGTCGGATCTAGTGTAGGAGGAGTTCAAGCGGAATACTAGAGATGGCTCTTCATCAAATCATGATGATGAAGAGGATTGTGCTTTGGGTGCCAAAGCAAGGAAAGGGAAGGGGAAGAAATTCCACTCAAAATCCGAGGCTAAAGGCAAGAAGCTGGATTTGTCGAAGGTGAAGTGTTTTCACTGTCACGAACATGGGCATCTCGCCACTAACTTCCCATAGGAAAAGAACAAGAAGGTTGCTGGAGCTGCAGCTGGTGAGGCCCTTGCTTTGCAATTTGAACTTGATTGCTCTTTGATCTCATGCTTGGTTTCAAGCGTAATGGGATCGGTGTGGTATCTTGATGGTGGTGCTTACTTCCACATGATGAGAGATAAAGAGCTTTTCAGTGACTTGGAGGAGAAAGATCTCCAAATGCATATAGAGATGGGCGACGATGGACGATACAGTGCGACCGACATTGGTACCATTACCTTTGAGATGGAGTCAGGTAAACCATTTATGTTGAAATATGTTATGCATGTGCCAGGTCTAAAGAAGAACTTGGTCTCAGCTGCGATGTTGGAGGACAGAGGTTATGACTTTGTTTTCAACAATGGAAAATCTTTTCTGCGACATAAAACAACGGGTCAAACCAAGAGGATAGGGATTCGAGTCAAGAATCTCTACAAATTGGAGGTAGATGGCTGCCCTGCAATGGTGGGCAAAGAAGAAGAAGTGGTGAGCCGGGATGAGGGTGAATTATGGCACAGGCGATTGGGCCATCTTCACCATGGCGCCCTGAAGATTTTGCAGCAGATTTCTACTGGACTTCCCAAGGGTACACTTGCACAGATAGATCAGTGCAAGGGATGTACTATGGGTAAGTTTGTGAGGACCACCTTTCATGAAAAGGAGAATCGTGCTTCGGTGATTCTGGAGAGAGTTCACATAGACGTGTGGGCCATTCTCGGTTGCTTCAACAGCAAAACATAGGTATTATGTTATTTTTGTTGATGACTATTCTCGTAGATGCTGGATCTTCTTCATTCAAAAGAAAGATCAAACATTCTCAAAGTTCTGTGAGTTTAAAGCATTGGTGGAGAAAGAGTCGGGGAAGCAAGTGAAGGCTTTGCGGAGCGATAATGGTGGTGAATATATCTCGAACGAATTCAAAGACTTCTATAGAAAAGAAGGAATTCGAAGAGAACTCGTAGCGCCTCATAACCATAGCAGAATGGGGTCGCGGAGAGCAAGAGCAGAACGATCGTGGGTGTTGCACGAGCTATGCTGCATGATCAAAGCCTATCAATGCACTTGTGGGTGGAAGCATGCAACATGGCGGTTTATGTGCAAAACCTTTGTCCTCATAGAGTACTTGGCATGAATACACCTGAAGAAGCTCTTACTGGTAAGAAATCAGATGTTTCTCACTTTAAGATTTTTGGCTCATCTATTTATGTGCATGTGACCAAGAACGCCAGGAAGAAGCTGGAGCCGACTGCTAAAGTTGGGATATTTGTGCGGTACACAGAAACACCCCATAATTATCGTGTGTACTTGCCAAACAGTCGAATGACTATGGTGCGATGGGATATAAAATTCAATGAGGAGAAAGCCATGAAGTTGTCGCTTGAGAGGGAGCTAGACTTGCATGCAGAAGAGGAACTGCTTGTTCCCAAAGATGAGTCTCTAGATGTGGGTCAGCCGCAGGAGGAGGTTTGTGGAGTGAAGGAGTCCACTCACGCAGAGCCAAACTTCAAAACTGGCAGAAGGCGTACCACAGAAGCTGAGAGGCTGAAGCTTGATTTGACACAGAATGTAGGAGTCCCTACTTCACAACGCAGACAGAGACAGACTCATGACCGATTCACTGGATACATGGCTCTCATGAGCAAATGTATTGTAACTGAGCCATCTTCCTTTCAGGAAGCAGTGCAGGAGCCCACATGGGTAGATGCAATGGTGGAGGAGTATGACTCCATTGTCAAAAACAGTGCTTGGGAAATTGTTCCAAGGTCGGTTCATAAATCAGTGGTAGGTTGAAGATGGATCTACAAGGTAAAACAAGCTGTTGATGGGAGTGTTGAGAAGTATAAGGCAAGATTTGTGGCCTGGGGCTTCTCACAGATCGAGGGGATTGATTATGAAGAAACCTTTGCACCTGTGGCACGGTATTCTTCCATTAGGACCATCCTTGCTCTCTCAGCGCCGATGGGTTGGCACATTCATTAGATGGATGTGAAGACTGCGTTCCTTAATGGGATCATTGAGAAAGAAGTGTACATTGAGCAACTTGAAGGATTTGAGATCTTCAGCTGCGAGTCGCATGTGTGCAGACTCAAAAGAGCGTTGTATGGGCTGAAGCAAGCACCCTGTGTTTGGTACACTCGGATCGACAACTATTTCACTAGACTTGGCTTCACCTAGAGTGAGGCGGATGCAAACCTATACCAGATTGTGGTGGAGGGTAAGCATTTAATCATTGTTCTTTATGTTGATGATTTAATACTGACTGGTGATGAACAGCTGATACACTCATGCAAGGAGGATCTTGCAAAGGAGTTTGAGATGAAGGATATGGGCCTCCTTCACTATTTCCTTAGATTGGAAATATGGCAGCGAGAAGGTGAATTGTTTGTGTCTCAATGCAAGTATGCAAGGGAGATACTCGGTAAGTTTCACATGGAGGGCTGCAAACCCATGGATACTCCTCTTCCAGGAAACTGGAGGAAAGAGGATGCTAAATCTGGAGAGGTAGTGGATGCTACTGTCTATCGACAGTTGGTGGGTTCGCTCATGTATTTAGTTAGTACAAGATCGGACATATGCTATGCGATGAACCAGCTTAGTCAAGTGATGGTTAAGCTTACCAAGCTCTTTTGGAAGGCGGGCAAGCATGTCCTGAGATATCTCAGGGGCACATCTGAGTATGGCTTATGGTACAGACAGACGGATGAGGTGAAGTTGCATGGCTTCACGGATGCAGATTGGGCAGGCAACCCAATGGACAAAAAGAGCACATCAAGAGGGGTTTTCAGTATCGGATCTACAGTTGTTTCTTGGTACAGCAGGAAACAAAGATCTGTGGCACTCATTTCAGCGGAAGCGGAATACATGGCAACAGGTCAAGCTGCATGTGAGGCTATCTGGATGAGGAAGATCTTGGTCGGTTTGCTCGATTCTCATTTAGATCCTACAGTGATTCATTGTGATAATCAGAGTTGCATTAAACTCTCGATTAATCCTGTGTTTCATGATAGATCTAAGCATATAGATATCCGGTATCATCATATCAGAGATTGTGTGCAGTAGAAGATCATGTTGCTTCAATACATTCCTATGGAAGATCAGGATGCAAATATTCTGACGAAGGTGCTCACCAGGAGCAAATTCGAATACCATAGAGACAGCTCACCAGGAGCAAATTTGAATACCATAGAGACAGGATCGGGGTGAAGGATAATCCCTTTCTTGTTGAGAGAGAGTGTTGAGATTCAACAAGATGATGATCCTAGTGAAATTAAGCACCTACACTAGGTGGGGCTTGTAGGCTATTTTTAGGTGTATGTCTATTTTTAGAATGGTGAGCACATTCTATTTATAGCAGGAGTCTATTTATAGATGGTTGAGCAAATTCTATTTATAGATGAGATTCTATTTTTAGATACATGGGCGAAATCTATTTATAGATCGCATGTTTAAAAATAGATTGGATGTCAATTATTATTAGCCCTTAATAATAGTTAGACAATAAATAATAATCTATTCTCTTGAAGCACTTGATTTCAGTTAACTGATGTGGCAAACCAATTGACTGAAGGAATTACGTGTTCTAAGGTTGGTTGGTGGGACATGCAGAGTGGACTTCATTGTAACTGAGTGATACAAAGTTGTAACAGAGTTGGATGTGTAGTTATGTGAGTTGTTTAACTCAGTTAAGTGAGTTAAACTCAGTTGTGCTAGTTGTAACTAAAGATACACTAGTGAGAGATCAGTGAATTAATTATTTAATTAATTCACAAGCAGTTATTTCACATGTAACTGAAGAAATACTACTGTTAACTACATGCATGTCAGATCCAGTGTAGACCTAGTTGAGAGATAGGCGAAAGGGCCTGGTTGACTATCAGTTGTGACTATAGTGGTGCATTCAATGCATCTACACACACATTGGAGATGCCAATGAGGATTGCGCAGTCAAGGCAAGGCAAGATCGAATTCATTCAGGGATCTTCATCAGCAGGGATTGCGCAGTGGAGGCAAGCTGTCAGGAGGCAGTAAATTAGTGCATGTGTGAGCCAATTTTTGTATGACAGTGTGAGACTATTGTATATTATACTGAGAGCTCTTGGAGTAGAGTTTTGTATGAGATTGTTTCATGATCCATGATATACATAATATATGATAGTTGGGGTTTTTAGCTTTATGCTTTCCCGGTAAAAACATCTTGTTATGTGCGATTGATTTTTCTTCATGTGTTTGCAATTGGCGATTAAATTTTCGAAAGAATTAAGTAGAAGGATTCTGTATTTAAAAGTGGATATAATTGTTAGATCAAGAGAATTTGGTAATACATCACAATATTAATAAAATTTCTACAGACAGCGTGAGTGATGCAGTCACTACGCAAAAATCACGCAGAGCTAGTCAGTGTGGGTGCAGGTCAGTGCTGGAACTTCATGGTGATGTGAGAATTGTCTCTCTCATCCTTTTCTCATCAGTATTCTTCAAGTGATTGATTGACATTTACAATCACACATTTGTACTCAGAATTTCTGCATAATAAAGAAACCCTCAAATCTGTTGCACTGGTTTTCCCACATTGGGTTTTTCCGGGGACAATTGTCCAAAAATAACAGTGTCTATATGTGATTACTTGTGCTATTTTTATATGTGATTTGTTAATTGTGAAGTATGCAACATATTTTATTTTGTTATTTAACACGAGAAATGTTAAATAATTGTGTTTGGCAATGCAATAGAAGAAATTCAATAAGTAGTTGCAGTAGAATTCTCCATTATAGAATTTTCACATACTGACCATGCTCCCCCTGAGCATATGCTGAATCTTCAGAAAGATTTTCAATGAAGGACATGACTGTATAACTCAACTGAGTAGGACCTTTCCTATCACCAAGGACTCATACATAAATTACTCACCCAACCAAGTGGGGTTACATTTTTTACTCTACCATCCAACCAAGAAGGTTTACATATTTGACACAACCACCCAACTAAGTGGGATTACATATTTGACATGACCTTTAGGATACCATAGACAAAAGTCTTGGGTTCCTTGGAGATATTTGAATATTCTCTTTATTGCCTGAAGATGTGATTCCTTTGGATTTGCTTGGAAACATCCAACAATCCCATCTGCATGCATGATATCTGGTCTAGTACCTTTAGTTAAAGCAGACTTCCAATCGTAGACCTGTACTCTGGTTGGTTTACTGTGGGAGAATTATCATGAGAACTGAGGTTGCATCCTGTCATCATTGGAGTACATATAGGTTTGCAGACTTCCATCCCATACTTCTTTAGAATCTGTTTGAGATATTTTGTTTGTGAGAGAAAGATGCCATCTTTTACTTGTTGCACTTGTAAACCAAGAAAATATGTTAGTTCCCCAAGTAAAGACATTTCAAATTCTTATTGCATAACAGAAGGAAATTTTTGACTCATAGATTCTTCATTACTCCCAAAGATGATGTCATCAACATAAACAACAATAATTAGCAGTTTATCATCCTCAATTCTTGTGTACAGGTTGTTGTATGCGGATCCTTTTGTGAAGCCTTGTTGTTGAAGATACTTGTCAAGACGATAATACCATGCTCGTGTTGAAATTTGGTTACCGGAGGACAAGTGGTTCCCTAAGGCTTTGATCTTTGGCCTAGGGAAAAGTGTCCAAAAGAATTTAATTTTTTTCCTAAAGTGACTTTATAATTTTTATAAAGTCAAATCTAATTTAAAAGTGACTTTAAGTGATAAAGTTACTAAAGTCTAATTTTAAAGTGACTTTAATAAAGTCAATGCAAAATTAGAAAGGAAAAGTGACTTTGGAAATAAATGACTAAGTGGGTCTTTATTAAAGTGGGGTGAATTAAAAAATAGAAAGTGAGATTTAAATGAGCATTTAATCTCAGCCCTAGATCTCAATCTATTTCAGCCATTGGATTTAGGGATTCCCCAAAAGTCACTTAAGGTTAGGTTAAAGGAGGGAAAGGAGGAAAAGGTCATTAATTCTTTCATGAGAAGATTGGGAGAAGGAGAGAAGGAGAGCAAGGGAGATTTCTGAGCAGAGAGGAGAAAGAGGGCATCTGATAGAGACTTCAGCAAAATCCGTACAACAGCAAGGAGGCACGGTTTCCAAGGCAGAAATCCGTACAAGTGTTGGGCACATTTTTCGAGGGAGAGGCACAATTTTCAAGGAAAACCGTACAACAGCTTTAGCATTTATTTCTGGGCAGATTCTGGGCACGAAAATCGAGGAGAGAGACTACTGGTTGGTGGCACGAATTTCCAGAAATCCGTACAGCAGCTTCGGCACAGATTTCGAGGCAAAGGAGCACAGAAATCGAGGAGGGTTTACTGTCAAATCCGTACAGTCCGTACAGCAGTACGGCCGTACAGATGGGCACAAAAATCGAGAAGCTCATTTCAGCATAGGGTTTGCTGTCAAATTCGTACAGTCTGTACAGCAGTACGACCATATAGCTGGGCACAAAAATCGAGAAGCTCATTTCAACATTTAATACTGTCATAAAAGCTGTAAAATTTCTATTTTGGGTTTTCACTGTTTTGCACGTTTTCCAAGGCGGAGTGAATGCACGGAAATCGAGATAAGTACTATTGTTTAGTTGCTGAAATTTTTGCTGTAATTTCTGCCTCACTGTAAAAAGCATTTTCAGAAATAAGGAGCTCTCAAACTGGTTTTCTCCAAGAGTTGTAGGGGGTTTTTCCAGGGTCATGTTGACCAAAATCTCAGTGTTCAAATGTGTTGAATGACTGTTTCAGCTTGCTGTGTGTTTTGTTTTATTTCTGCAGTTTCAGCATTCTGTAAAGTTTTCCAGAATTTGTGTTTCAGCAAAGTAATTTGTGTTTCAACAAAGTGATTTGTGTTTCAGCAAATAAAAATTATGTTTCTGATTGTTGAATGTAAGGAAATGGGAAAGGGCATTTAACGAAAAGGAGAAATAAGTGATACTAAAACCGGGGTGGGAAAACAGAAAATTTCTACATGGTATCGGAGCTTGAGTGCTGAAAGTGCAGTTTGGGACAGCAAGGAGAAAAATACAGCCTGCTGATTTTTTCACTCAGAAAATTCCAGCAAGCTGATTTTTTCACAAACATAATTTTTATCTTTACTACAGCAGTGCTATTTTTCAGTTTTAGGACAGCAGGATGTCATTGGGATTGAGGGTGGAGGATAGGTTGGATGGGCATACCAATTACAACGTTTGGAAGGAGAGAATGCAGAGTATCTTTGAGGAGACAGAAGTCTGGGATATTATGGTTCATACCACACAACAGCCTGTTAATGTGCCTACTGATGCTACTCAGTTGGCAACATATAATAGGAAGAACAACAAGGGTAAGAGACTGATTCTAGACGGAATCAAAGACCATTGCATTCCTCATGTGAGAGGAAAGAGAAATGCTCATGAGATGTGGACAGGATTGTCCAATCTCTACCAAAGTACCAATGAGAACCGGAAAATGGTCTTGAAGGAGAAGCTAAAGACCATTAAGATGGGTAAGACTGATAGTGCAACTAGATATCTCACAAAGATTATTAATGTGAGAGATGAGTTGGCAGCAATTGGAGAGGTCATTCAACCCACTGAGTTGGTGCGGATAGCAGTGAATGGCCTCCCCAGTTCATGGATGAACTTTGCTGATGGGGTTTGTGCACATGAGACCCTTCCCACATGGGAGAGGTTTTGGGATGATTGCATTCAGACAGAGATCAGGAAAGGTCAGCTTGGGGCAGCCAAGCCAGTTGAGTAGGATGAGGATGTAGCACTGTTGGCAGGACGTAAGAAAGGCAAAGGGAAGAAGCAGGCTTCCACAAGCAATGGTGGGGGCAAAGGCAAAGGTAAAGGTAAACAGGATAACACACAGAAGGACTATTCCAAGGTGAAGTGTTGGAATTGTTAGAAGATGGGACACTATGCAGTTGTGTGTCCGGAGAAGAAGAAGAAGAAGGGGAAGAACTAGAGCATGGCAGCATCAGCAGAGGTTGAGGACTTTGCAAATCGCTTTGACTTCGGAGCTTGAGTGCTGAAAGTGCAGTTTGGGACAGCAAGGAGAAAAATACAGCCTGCTTGGCCTCTTGATTTTCTCAAAATTCGACAAGCTGATTTTCACAAGCTTCGATAGTTTTATCTTTACTACGACGATATTATTTGAGTTTTAGAATGATAAGGATGTCATTGGGACTGAGAGTGGAGGATAGGTTGGATGGGCATTCCAACTACAGCATTTGGAAGGAGAGAATGCAGAGTATCTTTGAGGAGGCAGAAGTCTGGGACATTATGGTACATACCACACAGAACCCTGTGAATGTGCCTACTGATGCTACTCAGTTGGCAGCATATAATAAAAAGAACAACAAGGGTAAGAGGTTGATTCTAGACGGAATCAAAGACCATTGCATTCCTCATGTGAGAGGAAAGAGAAATGCTCATGAGATGTGGACAACATTTTCCAATCTCTACCAGAGTACCAATGAGAATCGGAAAATGGTCCTGAAGGAGAAGCTGAAGACCATTAAGATGGGTAATGATAGTGCAGCTGGATATCTCACAAAGATTAATAATGTGAGAGATGAGTTGGCGGCAATTGGAGAGGCCATTCCACCCACTGAGTTGGTGCGGATTGCAGTGAATGGCCTCCCCAGTTCATGGATGAACTTTGCTGATGGGGTTTGTGCACGTGAGACCCTTCCCACATGGGAGAGGTTTTGGGATGATTGCATTCAGACAGAGATCAGGAAAGGTCGGCTTGGGGCAGCCAAGCCAGTTGAGCAGGATGAGGATGTAGCACTGTTGGCAGGACGCAAGAAAGGCAAAGGGAAGAAGCAGGCTTCCACAAGCAATGGTGGGGGCAAAGGCAAAGGTAAAGGTAAACAGGATAACACACGGAAGGACTATTCCAAAGTGAAGTGTTGGAATTGTGGGAAAGATAGGACTATTATCACAGATGATTATTATTAATAGGAGGAGAAAGAGAGAGAGAAAGAAAAGAGAAGAAGAGGAAGAACGAGTATGGCGGCTTCGAGCGGCGAGAGGTTGAGGACTTTGCAGATCGCTTTGACCGGGAGTTTGGGTTCCTTGCGTGTGAGTCTTCTAGTGCAGGATTATCTGCCATAGAGGTTCAGAGGGAGCATGCATTTCCCTCGATTAGCGGAGCATCTTCGGGTATCTGGTATGTGGACAGTGGGGCTTCACGTCACATGACAGGAGTCCGTGAGTTCTTCTCAGAGCTTTCAGAGAGTGGCACTGATGTAGAGGTAGTACTCGGTGATGACAGAGTTGTTAGAGCAGTCGGTGTGGGAACATTGACATTTCAGAGGGAGTCCAAACCTCCCTTGAAGGTGTCAGATGTTCTTTATGTGCCAGGGATGAGGAAGAACCTCATATCTGTCTCAACTTTGGAGGACAGAGGATATGAGGTACTGTTCAGGGGAGGACAGGTGTTGATGTATCCCAGGGGCACTCCAGCTGATTCAGCTAGAGTGATAGGTGTACGCCATGCAAAAGTGTACAGGTTTGCATTCCAGCCCCTTTTGGCATTGAGTAGCAGTACCGACAGCAGAGCTAGCAGTTCTGAGTTGTGTGAGATTTGGCACCGCAAGATGGGGCACATGTATCATGGAGCCTTGAGGACTTTGCGGGAGATCACTACAGGTGTGCCAGATTTCAGTACTGATCACTTTGATACTTGCAGAGGATGTGCGATGGGCAAGTTTGCCAAATCCTCTTTTCCCAGCAGTGACAGCAGAGCGACTAGGTTACTTGATTTGATTCATTCCGATGTGAGCGGTCGGATGTCTCATGTTTCCTTGAGTGGGTATGAGTACTATGTCTTATTCATTGATGATCACTCCAGGAGGACCTGGATCTATTTCTTGAAGACCAAGAGTGAGGTCTTCAAGCGATTTCAGGAGTTTAGAGCTCTTGTGGAGACACAGACAGGTCGGAAGATCAAGTCCCTGAGGTCGGACAATGGAGGAGAGTACACCCTTGGAGAGTTTGTTGACTATTGTGCGGAGGCGGGCATTAGGAGGGAGCTCACTGTTCCTTACAACCCCCAGCAGAACGGGGTTGCGGAGAGGAAGAACAGATCCATCGGAGGGGCTGCCAAAGCCATGTTACATGATCAGGGGTTGCCATTGTTTTTGTGGGCAGAGGCCTGCAACACAGCTGTTTATTTGCAGAACAGGAGTCCACATCGTGCCTTGGGGCACATGACTCCGGAGGAGGCTTTTTCTAGGAAGAAGCCTGATATTGGTCATCTTCGTATCTTTGGGTGCATCACATACTCCTACATACCCAAGGAGAAGAGGACCAAACTAGAGCCCACCGCAGAGAAGGGTATCTTTTTGGGCTACAGTGAGACCTCCAAGGCCTTTCGGATTTACATTCCTGCGCAGAGGAAAGTTGTTGTCAGGCGGGATGTGAAGTTCGAGGAGGACAAGGCCTTTAGGAGGTCACGGAGTTGATATACGGATCGACGGACCTCGGCGGCGATTGAGTCGGTCCACGAGGATCCGGTGGGCGGGGAATCAGGAGGATCGGAGGTACATCTATGAGCGATGTCGGGTGCGAGTCGGTGGGGGTGGCTCGCGAGTCGGAGGTGGTCTTGTGGGCGACATGTAGCCGGTCCACGGAAAGCGGTTCAGCAGAGTCCCGCGATGGACGATTCACCTGGTACCTCAGCATCTACAGGTTCAGGTGCAGGCAGGAGGACAGCAGACAGACAGTCAGGAGTTCAGGCTCCTGATGTTGAGGAGGAGGAGTTTTATTCTCCGGCGAGAGAAGTGTGCTCAGGGAAGAGGAAGCCCAAGTAGCTTCAGGACACCTTGAGAGATGCCACATCTGTTGTTGAGCCTAAGAGGCCGGTCAGAGAGAGCAGACCACCTGAGAAGTTTTGTAGCTATATGGCAATGGCTACCAGCATCCTTGACTCTGAGCCTTCTAGCTATGAGGAGGCAGCTAGCCAGAAGGTCTGGAGAGAGGCCATGCAGGAGGAGTATTCTTCTATCATGAAGAATGATGTTTGGGAGGTGGTGCCGAGGCCTGAGGGCAAATCCGTGGTTACTTCCAGATGGCTTTACAAGGTAAAGCATGTTGCAGATGGCAGCATTGAGAAATTCAAAGCGAGGTTTGTGGCTAGAGGGTTCTCCCAGGTAGAGAGAGTTGATTATGAGGAGACCTTCGCTCCCGTGGCTCGATATACTTCGATCCGCTCCATTATATCGATAGCAGCAGAGATGGGTTGGAAGATCCACCAGATGGATGTGAAGACCGCATTTCTCAATGGCTTCATACGGGAGGAGGTGTACATTGAGCAGCCACAGGGCTTTGAGGTGCATGGGAAGGAGTCCCATGTGTGCAGACTGAAGAAGGCCCTTTATGGCCTGAAGCAAGCTCCCCGAGCTTGGTACTCCAGGATAGATACTTACTTGCAGAAGATGGGTTTCACAAAGAGTGAGGCAGATCCGAACCTTTACTATATTGTGATAGGTGAGGAGCCTCTCATTCTAGTGTTGTATGTGGATGACTTAGTCATTACAGGTGCAGAGAGACTCATAGAGCACTGCAAGAGAGATCTTGCGGCGGAGTTTGAGATGAAGGACATCGGCTTGATGCATTACTTTTTGGGTTTGGAGGTGTGGCAGGAGGAGGGGCATTTCTTCCTGGGACAGGGGAAATATATTGTGGACATCCTTGGCAGATTCCACATGGAGGATTGTAGACCCATGTCGACACCGATGATCACCAACTGGAAGAAGCTTCATGCTTCGGATTCCGAGTTGGTGGATCCCACATTGTACAGACAGCTGATTGGTTCCTTGATGTATTTGATCAACACTAGACCAGATATTTGTTTTGCAGTCAACACGATGAGTCAGTTTATGTGTGAGCCTAGGAAGGTTCACTGGGTGGCTACAAAACACATTTTGCGGTACTTGCAGGGGACAGTGGATTATGGTTTGGACTACAGGCAGGGGGATGGAGTGAGATTGGCGGGTTACACTAATTCTGATTGGGCAGGTTGTTCTTCTGATAGGAAGAGCACTTTAGGGTGCTGTTTTGGGTTGGGTTCGACAGTGATGTCATGGTTCAGCCGGAAGCAGCAGTCAGTAGCATTGAGTTCAGCGGAAGCAGAGTATATGGCGGCCAGTCTAGCTAGTTGTGAGGCCATCTGGCTTCGCAAGATGTTGTTTGGCTTATTTGGTCAGCCGTTGAGACCTTCAATGATTTACTGTGATAATCAGAGTTGCATTAAACTCACAGAGAATCCAGTATTTCATGACAGGTCAAAGCATATCGGGATCAAATATCATTTCATCAGAGACTATGTTCAGAAAGGGGCTGTGAAGCTTGAGTATATTCCCACTGATGAGCAGGTTGCAGATATTCTTACCAAAGCCTTACCACGGGGCAAGCATGTCTACTTCAGAGACAAGATGGGTGTGGTGAGGAACACCTTCCTCGGTAAGAGGGAGTGTTGAAATTTGGTTACCGGAGGACGGGTGGTTCCCTAAGGCTTTGATCTTTGGCCTAGGGAAAAGTGTCCAAAAGAATTTAATTTTTCTCCTAAAGTGACTTTATAATTTTATAAAGTCAAATCTAATTTAAAAGTGACTTTATGTGATAAAGTTACTAAAGTCTAATTTTAAAGTGACTTTAATAAAGTCAATGTAAAATTAGAAAAGGAAAAGTGACTTTGGAAATAAATGACTAAGTGGGTCTTTATTAAAGTGGGGTGAATTAAAAAATAGAAAGTGAGATTTAAATGAGCATTTAATCTCAGCCCTAGATCTCAATCTATTTCAGCCATTGGATTTAGGGATTCCCCAAAAGTCACCTAGGGTTAGGTTAAAGGAGGAAAAGGAGGGAAAAGGTCATTCATTCTTTCATGAGCAGATTGGGAGAAGGAGAGAAGGAGAGCAAGGGAGATTTCTGAGTAGAGAGGAGAAAAAAGGCAACTGATAGAGACTTCAGCAAAATCCGTACAACAGCAAAGAGGCACGGTTTCCAAGGCAGAAATCCGTACAGCAAGTGTTGGGCACATTTTTCGAGGGAGAGAGGCATAGTTTTCAAGGAAAACTGTACAACAGCGTCAGCATTTATTTCTAGATAGATTCTGGGCACAAAAATCGAGGAGAGATACTACTGGTTGGTGGCACAAATTTCTAGAAATCCGTACAGTAGCTGTACAGCAGCTTTGGCACAGATTTCAAGGCAAAGGAGCATGGAAATCAAGGAGGAGGGTTTGCTGTCAAATCCGTACAGTCCATACAGCAGTACAGCCGTACAATTGGGCACAAAAATCGAGAAGCTCATTTCAGCGTTTAATGCTGTCATAAAAGCTGTAAAATTTCTATTTTGGGTTTTTACTGTTTTGCACGTTTTCCAAGGTGGAGTGAATGCACGGAAATCGAGATAATTACTGTTGTTTAGTTGCTGAAATTTTTGCTGTAATTTCTGCCTCACTGTAAAAAGCATTTTCAGAAATAAGGAGGAGCTCTCAAACTGATTTTCCCCAAGAGTTGTAGGGGGTTTTTCTAGGGTCATGTTGACCAAAAATCTCAGTGTTCAAATGTGTTGAATGACTGTTTCAGCTTGCTGTGTGTTTTGTTTTATTTCTGCAGTTTCAGCATTCTGTAAAGTTTTCCAGAATTTGTGTTTCAGCAAAGTAATTTGTGTTTCGGCAAAGCAATTTCTGTTTCAGCAAATAAAAATTATTTTTTCTGATTGTTGAATGTAAGGAAATGGGAAAGGGCATTTAACTAAAAGGAGAAATAAGTGATACTGAAACCGGGGAGGGAAAACAGGAAATTTCTACAACTAAAACTACATTAAAACTAACGCTAAACCCTTCCAAAACGAACCCAATGAGAAAATAACGCATATATACAAAATCGAAATGTCAAGTTAACACAGACGTGAAGTTTAATTTCTGTTTGAATGTGCGTTTGTTTGTTGTTTGAGCTTGCAGGTGGACGACAGAATAGAGGCACGATTTGGACAATGTGGTCAACGGACAAGGTGAGACGGCTATGCAGGAAAAGTCGATTTGCAGGTTGGACAGTGGAGAAGTGGGCTTGGAAGGTAACGCAGACAGTGTGGAGGTGAGTTCGATTGCAAATTCGTTCTGAAGGTAGATGCTGAACGGTGGATTTTTGATGCAAAGAAAGGGATGAGGGCACGAATAGGAGAGAAATGAATGGCAAAGAAAGGCTGTGGATGGTTTTGAAGGAAGGCCGACTTGCAAATCGGTGAATGGAGAAGCTAGGGCAGCGTTTTCAATGGATAAACCCAGTACCTCCAACTCCAACAAAATTTAAAATTTCTTTTCAAAACTCAGATTTTAAAAATTCTTTGAATCAATAACGCCCAGATTTGTCCACAGTAGGGGTTCTGAGGCCAGATCTAGCCTTTGGAGGCTGGATCTGCCTTAGATCTAAAAAAAAATCCGATTTAACCTGTAACCTGCAACAATCAGTCAGATCTGAAGATACACATCAAGAAACATTAAACCCTTACAGAAAAATTATAAATTTACAACTAGTTTACAATTTAAAACCCTCATGGTCATATTTGAAACCCATTTTAGCACACTTTTCAGAGATTTAAAGTTTTAGTGAGAGGCACAAGCCTTCGAAACCCTGCAACATCACAAATATCGTAAGATAGACCTGGAATTTAACAAATAAAGAGCTTATCAGATTTATGTTTATTGAGAGTCGGCTGGTCCAACCGAAGACTTCCCCAGACGCCCAATCTTAAAAAAAAATTCCCTGCACACTTAGATCTGAATCTTAGATCGATAGAGATTTAAGAAAACAACATGAGACTTTTGCAGAAAAATCAGAATGTTATTTTATAAACCCAGAAAACTGCATAAGATACCTATATGCAGATTAATCCACGAAGGCCATCAACCATAAAATACAAGAAACAAAGTAGCAGAGTTTAGAGACAATTCACCACATAGATCTGAGAAGGAACATCCAGATTTGTAACCCCAAAGTCTTTATGCTTTATTCCTCAAAAAAAGTTTACAAGAGCTTCTAAGAGCAAGTGCACGATCCTAAGATCGGATGACTCAAGAATGAGAAAGACC
>JAXQQM020066674.1:0-67021 GCA_034641835.2 Pinus albicaulis | reverse complement strand
CATTGATTTATTTTGCCGATTAGAGTTTTATTGATCCTCCTTTACATTTTTATATTCATGAAACTGCTGGGCGTGGATGCCCGATTATCTTGTTTACTTTGTATCATAGCATTGGACCCCTGTACCTTAAAAGGGGCGGAAACGCCGCCCGTAATTAATCGCTGATGTGGGGGGTCCAGGGTGGGCGGCAACGCTTTTCGGAGCCCCCCCCTGGTGGGGGTTTTCGGGGGCAGCGCCCCCGAAGCTAAAAACAGATGTAAAATTGCCTTGTAAAAGTATAGTAATTTCTAGTCAATCTGGGCTGTTCATTAGGCAAATGATCTGACGGTAGAAGTTATGTTTAGATTAGGGCTTTTTTCCCTAGAAGACAACCCCTCGCTTTTATGAGGGCATTGTATTGCGGCTGTGTATTGTATGTGTATTCTTGGAGCGAGAAACAGAGAGGGAGACTGTGAGAAAGAACAGAGGATATTACAGCTGATTTGCTGTAGGTTTTGTCTTTTCATTTTGCTGGATAATAGAAAGGAAGGACTGGCTGTTCAGGGTGGATGTAGCCCAAACTGGGTGAACCACGTATATCTCTGGTCTCTCTAGTTTTATGTGTTTTGTGTGCTTTTATTTTCCGCATATTTTATGTGTTTCTTTGCTCGTAATATTTAATTTTCTACCGTAAAACAAAACATTGAAACAAAATTGTATATTCCCATTAGCTTGGGCTAATTGGGAATATTACATAAGAATTGATATGTGATACCGATATTCCCGATACAATATCTCGTGTCCGTAAATAAGCAAAGGCTCCCGTCATCAAAGGAGACCTAAGTCCCGGGCCGGTGCGCACCTCCACTAGAATGGGTGCGTGTAAGGGTTTTGTAAGGGTTTTTGAAGGAAATCTGATGTATTGATAGATCTGAAGAATTAATGGAAGGGACAATTTTGGCGAATTCTTTGTGTTATGGTTTATCTTTACTATTATTCTTTGATGAGATCGCATTGTCTATTTACTTATTGATAAATGCACAAATCTAATTAATATTTTTATCCATGAGTATTAACATCTGTCAAGTATTACATTGATTAGATCGAGATTTGGTTCTGATTTATTATCTGCGCTAAGTAAGACAAGTATTTCTGTGTTATTCTGTTAATTATTGTGCAAGGTATGTAATTCTTCTATACAATGACTGCACACATCTATAGAAGATCATTTAGGGTTTTTTTTCGAGGACCACTTCATTAAATTCACTCTCAGGGTGAAAAAACCTGTTTCCACACCCCCCCCCCCATAGTGCTTCGGGTGAGACTTTGGTCTGCGCAAGAAAATCACTGCCGAAAGGGCCAATAGTTGGAGGGTTTTTTGGTTTATCTATAAACTCTGAACCTGGGTCAGGACCCCTCAAGCCAACAGTGCAAGTGAGTGTTGAGAAGAGTCCTTCGTCCTTTTTCTTGGTTACTTCCTTCTTTCGAGGAAATATGAGATTCCATACTTCTTTGATACCCTTCTTGAGGTGACTTTCCACCTTTTAACACTTGTTTAGAAACTTCTTCAATGTAGTATAGATCTTCATAATTCCCTTTTCCAACTTTAGCTCTAATATCATATTGAGAAATTTTAAGTGAAATGATTAGAGTGATTTCTCTTTCTATGATAATTTCTTGTGATGTATTTTTATTTTTTATTAATTATTAGCTTCTTTAGTTATTATTATATTTGTATATCATCAAATAACTTCCAAAAAAAAGAAGATCAAGAACACAAAATATAGGCTGCAAGCCAGGGCCAAAACCTCTCATCTTGAGAGGAAAACCCGTAAATCTATTATCTTCCTTGTATATCCTTCAATTGACGAATTCCAAGACCTCTAGACCAAGACCAATACCCTCCAATTCCAACCTTTCTGAATGATGTGCTTTCCTTGTCCAAGTTAAACCTAGTCAAATCTCTTCCAGTAGCACTACTTCAACCGCCAACTGCATAATTTCGGCCTCCACTACATACCTAAAATTTTTAGCCTTTCTACAATTGATTCTGTCACACGTGTGAGCTTCGTTCAACCTTCCAAGGATCCCTCATACCTTCACTTGGATTTCTATTCCTTCTGGAGATTTTGAATGAATTCTTGTGACATTCTTTCCTTCCTTTCTTCAAGATCGAACTTGTAGAATAAAACCTTAGATATGGTGCAGAAATCCTAGCCTTCCTTCCCACACAGGAGAGAGAAATAACCCAAAACCAAGTATTCTTTATCCTCTTCCTTATTATTTTCCTTCTTCTTCTTATTCTTCTTCCTTCACTTGGATGAGTGAGAGATGAATGTGCTTCAAGGAGGTCAAGCTTCCTCCTTTATATAGGCTTCTCAAGAGTGGATGTGGCTCCTCAAATTCGGATGACTTTCTAGTTGCCAAGACGGCTTGGTCTTGAAGGGTATTTTGATTCCTTTAATGACAAAAATAATTTTCCTTACAAATTACAATGTTATAGATGGGGTCTTCAACTTATAACAATGACTCTTTTGACTTATTGACGTAGGGAAAACCCTAGAAGCACTCAATGGGTGCTTGACCTATAAAATAAAATACTTTGAGCATGAAGCCCATGCTTCAATAATAATAATAATTTTTGTTTCATTTTACAATACACAAGAATCAAAAGTACATTTCATATTGATGAAGACCGAACTTAGTTTCACATTTTTCAACGCAAAGCAGGTCAGTGAGTAGGAGATTAGAATTGCAGCACATGGTGTGCTTCATGTGTGAAGCAATCATTGTAATTTATCAATATTCTCATTTGAATTAATGAAAAATAACGAAGGGTTTTCCTAGTTGGGTTCCCTTTAAAGTCATTATTCGCCTTGTGTTTTTATGGTTTCATGTTATTGCATGTGTTTCTATCGTGTATTTTCCTTTTCATAAAATAGTAGAAGAAATTTGTGTCTCTTGTTTTCAGTTCGAATTATTTAGTAGTAGAAAATTTATCAGAGCTATGGAGGACTACATAGAAACCTTGCTCTATATCTTCTCTAAGAGAATTTTTTATTTGTATATTTTTTGGTGCAGAATAGATTCTCTTCTGTGTAGGAAAAATGTCTTTCAATGGATTAAGGCTCGAGTGTGCATTAGAGGGAACCTAAAATTTTTGTGCTTGGAAAGACATGACATAAGTTGTCTTGGATGACACTGGAGTATAGGAACACACACAAGATGATATTCTAAAACCATCAACATCAGATGCACAAGCACTTGCTCAATGGAATAAAGACAGCAATATCCAGGATGGTTATTCTAGAGGGTGCCAGAGATCATGTGGTTTCAAACTTGCATGGAAAGGAGACTCCTTTTGCAATGTGAAAACTCTCACATATATATTCCAAAGAAACATTGATGCTAATAAATTTGCATTGAGAGATAAAATCAGGAGCATTCGAATGCAGAAAAATGGAACCATTCCTCAATATCTATCCACATTCACTCAGGTTCGAGATGAACTTGGAGGAGTAGGAGAAAATGTGCCATCATATGAACTTGTTAGCTTAACACTCCTTGGGCTTCTGAAATCCTGGTATATCTATAAGGATTTAGTTAATGGAAGAGACAAGTTACCAGATTGGGAGATACTTTGGTTTGATTTGGTGCAGGAGGATATCAGAAGAAACAATAGAGATGGTGTCACATTGAGAGCTAAGGAGGAAGAAAATTTTCCTAGGAAGGAAAGGGAAATAAAGCTAAGGGAAAGAAGGTACAAGGTAAGGTAGAATATAGCTAGAATTAGGGCAAGAAGAAGGACCTCAACAAAATTAAATGTTTTCACTGCCATGAATATGGAAACTATGCTACCAATTATCCGCACAAGAAATTTAGGAATAATCCTATAGGAGGAGCAAGAGGTGATGCTCTCACATCAAAATTCAAATTGGATTTCACACTCATTGCATGCATGGAAAGTACTGTACGGGGAAATGTATGGTACTTGGACTTTGGAGCCTCATTTCATATGATAGGAAGCAACTAGTTATTCAACACCCTAGAGGAGAAGGACCTACAATTACACACAATACTTGGAGATGATGGGAGGTATAGTACCAAAGGGTTTGGTACTATCACCTTTAAGAGGGAGCCGAGATCCCATCTTCACCTGAAAAATTTAATGTATATGCCTCATATAAAGAAAAATTTGATTTCTGTATCTGTATTGGAGGACAAAGGATATGATGTAGTGTTCAATAAAAGGAAATATTTTCTAAATCATGTTGCTACTGGACAAGTAAAACAAATTGGTGTTAGAGTGAAAAATATCTACAAGATGGAGGTGGATGCCTGCTCTACATTCAACAACAAAGAAAAACATGTTCAAAGTCAAGATTTTGGAGAACTTTGGAATAGGTGCATGGGTTACTTATACCATGGAGCTTTGGAAATAATCTAGAATATCACCACAAGACTTCCAAAATGCATCCTTGACCAAAATGATGTTTGCAAGGGATGAACCCTAGGAAAATATGTGAAATCCTCCTTCCAGGGCTGATATAAAATATTTGGAGCCATCTTGGAGGGATTCCACTCAGATGTGTGTGGACCATTTTCTATAGTCTTAGTTTCAAATCACAGGTATTATGTAATTTTCATAGATGACTTTTCCCACAAGTGTTGGATCTATTTTATGAAGAAGAAATATGAAGTGTTTGCAAAATTTGTTGAATTCAATGAATTAGTTGAAAATGAGTTAGGGTAGAAAATTAAATCCCTGAGAAGTGACATGGAAGAGAGTTTGTGTCGAATGCCTTCAAATAATTTTGTGCCAATGAACTTATTAGAAGATAACTGATTGCACCACACAAACCACAAAAAAATGGGGTGGCCGAGAGGAAAAATATAAGCATTGTAGGAGCTATAAGAGAAATGTTGCATGACCAAGGATTTTAATTATCCTTGTGGAAAGAAGCTTGTAATACAACAATTTATTTGCAGAACTGGAGCCCTCAGAAAATAATTGGCATGATCACACTTGGAGGGGATTTCTATAGGAGGAAGCCAAATGTATCCATTTTTTGAATTTTGGAGATATATTCTATTGTCATGTCTCCAAGGATAACATGAAAAAGTTGTAGCCTACAACTGATATGGGAATATTTGTAGGATACACAGAGACACCTCATAACTATCAGGTGTATTTACCTTCGCTTAGGATGACACCTTTTAGGAAATATGTCATATTTGATGTGGATAAGACTATGAGAATATATCTAGAGTGAGAGAAAAATATTCCACTAGAGGAGGAGCTTCTAGCTCCAAAAGAGGAGCCTCATGATGTTTTGGAGAAGCCACATGTGGAAGGGCATAAAGCGGACCTAGTGGAGGAAACCACTCCACCAGAATCTTCCAGATAGGGGAGGAAGATAACCAGAGAGGCTGAAAAGTTGGTGCATGATGCACAAGAACATGTGGGAGCTCCTACATCCCTACAAAGGCAGATGAGATCACTATAAAAATATATTGGTTATAGACACTCATGAAAGAACTCATTGATTCCAAGCCTTATTCATTTGAGGAGGCAACTTCCCAATCAATGTGGGTATATGCCATGGTGGATGAGTATGACTCCAAAATGAAGAAACATGTATGGGAGGTGGTGCCAAGACCAGAGAAAATGTTAGTGGTTGGTTCCAAATGGATATACAAAGTGAAACATGCATATGATGGCAGTATTCAGAAGTACATGGCCAGATTTGTAGCCTAAGGATTCTTAGAGGTAGAGGGAGTTGATTATGAGGAGACATTTTCCCTAGTGGCAAGATACTCCTCCATCAGAACCATTATATAATTAGTTGCATATTTCAGGTGGAAGATCCACCAAATGGATGTGAATATTTCCTTTCTCAATGGAGTAGTTGAGGAAGAGATTGACACAGAGCATCCTGAGGGGTTTGAGAGATATGACAGGGAGACACATGTGACATGTAGACTCAGGAGAGCCCTTTATGGTCTCAAGCAATCCCCCCATTTTTTCTACACACACATAGACTCCTATCTCAGTGGAATTGGCTTCACTAAGAGTGAAGCATATGCCAATCTCTACTACATTTTGGTAGATGGAATTTTTTTTATCTTAGTCTTGTATGTAGATGAGTTGATACTGACAAGGGATGAGAAGCTGATCCAGTCTTGCAAGAGAGTTCGAGATGAAGGACATAGGCTTGATGCACTACTTCCTTGGTTTGAAGGTGTGGAAGGGATATGGATAACTGTTTTTGGGTAAGCGATAAGTATACCTCTGAAATACTCCAGAGATTCCATATGCAAGACTACAATCCAATGGGCACTCCTCTAGCTACCAACTGGATGAAGGAGGATGCTTCTACAAGAGAGGTAGTAGATGCCACCATCTACAAATAATTGGTGGGGACCTTGATGTAGTTGGTGAACACAAGGCCTGAAATATGTTTTGTAGTTAATAGCTTAGTTAATTTATGGTGAAACCTACCAAGCTTCACTGGAAAGCAACAAAACATTTTCTTAGATAACTCAGAGGAAATTTTTTTTTTTGGTTAGGTACAAGAGGACTGATGGTGTGAAGCTTCAAGGCTTTACCAATGTAGATTAGGTAGGGATTCCATCAGACATGAAGAGAACTTCGGGAGCTATCTTCAGTGTTGGGTCGACAACTATTTCTTGGTATAGTAGGAAACAGAGATCTGTAGCACTAAGCTCAGCATAGAATGAGTATATGGATGCTAGTCAAGAAACATGAGAAGTCATTTGGATGAAGAAAATTATTGTTGGTATCCTCAGTTAGGATATGGATCCTATTGTGATTTATTATGATAATCAGAGTTGTATCAAACTCTATGAAAATACAATATTTCATGACAGGTCCAAACACATTGATATCAGGTAGCATCACTTACAAGATTGTATGTAGAGGAGAACCATGATGTTGCAGTAAATTCCCACAAAGGAGCAGGATGTATATATTTTTAAAAAGGAATTTTCAAGAGGCTAATTCAAGTTCCACATGACCTAGATAGGGGTGATGCAAAAACCTTTTATGGCTAAGAGGGAGTGTTAAAATTGCAGCAAGAAAATGCTTCATTTGACTTGTGCCTTAGTCAAATGGAGAAATTGAATTTCGCACATCAACATAATGACTTGGATTATAGTTAGCAAGAGTGACATGGCCTTTTCTCCTAGTTAAATCAATAAATTTGAGTTTTTAGGCTAGAATTACAGTTGCGCATGGGCTGATTGCTAAAATTTAGCAATTTAGTGGAGTCATTGTTAGTTAAAATCAGTTATCTGAGCTCTAGTCATTGTTAGAGTAAGTAGGAGTTCAGTTGAGTAGTAATGACTATTGTTAACTCACTGATGTCTCAGTTAATTGATTAATTTACTAAAAATAGCCCTAGTCATACATGGAATTCAAATTTCCTAGTTGGTGTGGAGGAAAAGTCACATTGTAATTTTCACTTTTATACTAGTTGAGTGTATATGTATTTCATTGAAACAGATGATTAATTCCTTCAGGATTTGCGCAAGAATACATGGAATTCAAATTTCCTAGTTGGGGTGGAGGAAAAGCTACATTGTAATTGTCAATTGTATACTAGTTGAGTGTACAGGTTTTGCATTGCAACAAATGATCAATTCCTTCAAGATTTGCACAAGGAAATAGGGAATTACCCTATTTTTTAGTGGCTAATTTTCTCAAGGATTGCAAAAGGAAATATGAGGAAGGATGAGGCTTATTTTAACTAAGTGTTGGTCAGAGCAGGTTAGTGAGCAGGAGATTAGAATTGCAGTGCAGGGTATGCTTCATGTGTGAAGCAGTAATTGTAATTTATCTATATTGTCATCTAAATTAATGCAAAACAATGGGGGTTTTTTTCCCAGTTGGGTTCCCCTCTAAAATAATTATGTTCCTTGTGTTTTAATGGTTGCATGTTATTGCATGTGTTTATATCACGTGTTTTCATTTCCGCAAAATAGTAGAAGAATGATGTGTCTCTTGTTTTCAGTTCAAATTCATTAGCAACAACAAATTTCTTTCCAGTTCTACAAGATATATATGAAAAATATATTTATATTACAGAGGAAGCTACAAATTATGGTTTAGCATCCACAAGTAGAATGGATACAACCCCAATATTTACCATCTCCCACTAGAAGGAGGCGCCAACCACCTGAAGGAAGCTACAACTTTCCTCCCTAACACCACCTTGCCAGCCTATATAATAAAAGATAAAATAGAATCTTCTTGGGATCACGTACCATAGAAAATGAAACAAATACAACAAGATAAATTCACTGTTATTTCTACTTAAATGTTATGTATCCAGATCAAAATAACACGAAAACATAAGAAAATATAGATCAAGAACAAATAATAAGCCACTTTGAGGGGGAACTTATATTTACATCACATAGATGAACAATTCTTGGTTGATTCAAATGACAAGGCCTCCTTGCTATATATAGGAGTCTAAAGGGTCAAAATATAATTAGGGCCTATATAACAATAATATGTAAGGGATCAACAATAACAAAAGTGGGATTCTATGGGTCAAAAAAATAAAAATATGGGGGCTACACCAGTATTATAGGGACCTAACATGCTCCTCTCGTCCAAAAGAGTGTTGTGCTCAACGTTGAGTAGTTATGGATACTTTTGTATGAAATACTCATCCTCCCATATGGAATCTTCAATAGGTAAGTTCTTCCACTTAATGAGATACTCTGAAATTGATCAATTCTATAGCTGCCATATTCTTGTTTCCATGATTGGTCCAGGTTCCAATATGATTTTTACTTCCTCGTCAATTTTTGGAAATATAGTTTTAACTGAGAGCTTGTCACCTATAACCTTGTTTAAGTGTCAAACATGAAAAACAGGGTGTACTTATGAATATGCAAGCACCTCCATTTTATATGCCATATTACCAATCTTTTGCAACACCTTGTAAGGGCCATAATACTTGGGTGATAATATATTATCCTTCTTAGCTTTCTTGAGGGACATTTTTTTGTATGGTTTTAGCCGTAAAAATACCCAAACAACCACATCAAAATTTATTTCACAGTGATGTTGATCTGCCTATTATTTCATTCGATTCTACGCCAGAGTCAGGTTGTCCTTTAAGGTTTAGAGAAATTGTTGTTGATGTTCGATGTGATATTCCACTACTTGAACCTTAGAATTTTCACTTGAAGACGATGTGATGGACAATGGATGATATCCATAAAGCACCATATATGGTGTCATTTTTGTTGTGGTATGGAAGGAAGTATTATACCACCATTCTGCCAGAGATAACCACTTGACCCATTGTGTTTTTTTATTAGATACAAAGAAAGAAATATATCCTTCCAAACATTTGTTCGAGGTAATTGAGTACCAAGACAAGAAAATAATTCTTTCCAAAAATTTCCAGTGAAAATGGGATCTCTGTCACTTACAATAATCTTTGGGTTTCCATGTAGCCTTTGAATTGTTTCCACAAATGCAATAATAATTGTATTGGATATGAAAGGATGAGATAGTGCGCAAAAGTTTGCATACTTGGTAAGTCTATCAACTACAACTATGATGACACTCTTTGCTTTAGACTTGGGTAAGCTTGTAATAAATCCATTAATACTTCTTCCTAATGCTAACTTGCAATAGATAATGGTTTTAAATGACCCAGGGGCTTGATTGTCTCAAATTTATTTTGTTGGCAAGCTAAACATTCTGCCACAAATTTCTGAATATCATATTTAAGTCCATCCCAAAAAAAATCATTTTTAAACCTGTGGTAAGTTTTTAAAAATCTTGAGCTCCCTCCTATAGGAGAGGCGTGCAATTGCAAAATAACCTTTTGTTTGAGTTGAGAGTTCTTACACACATATATAAGCGATATTTGTACCATAGTTAATCATTTTTCCAGATAAATGTATCAGATGCACTAGGATCTTGCTGCAACTTTTGAATGAGTGTCCACACCTCTTCGTCATTCTTCCATTCACCCCTTGCTCCAATTATCCAATCAGGATGGATAATAGAAATGAAACAGAGTAATGCTTCCATATCCTCATCTTTTAATGAGTGCATCTACAACAACATTTTTCTTCCCTTTTTTTGTAGATGATTTAAAAGTCATAACCAAACATATTTATGACCTATTTTTTTTTCTTTTCTAAAAATAATATTTGTTCCAACAAGTATTTAAGACTATCAAGATCTATTTTTACCTTGAAGTGTATTCCCATTAGGTAAGGGCGCCATTTTCGACATTTCCTTCTCATAAATAGGTTTTTGTAAATAATTTCCCTTGATTGGATGACTTTCAAAATCGATTGGTCTTCCTTGTTTCATTAAAACAATGCTAATGCCATTTCCTGAGGCATCACATTCCATAGTAAAGGTTTTAGCGAAGTATGGTGTATCTAAGACTGAAGCTCACCACATTGCCTCTTTAAGACGTTAAAAGACCTTAGTTGCTTCAGGAGTCCAAAAAAATGCATCTTTCTTCAGTAATTTTATTAGTGGTGAAGCTTTTTCCCATAATTCTTAAAAAACATGTGATAATTCCCCGTCAACCCAAGCAATCCTCGAATATGCCTTAAGGTTGTGGGGATTTTCCATTCCTTTATGGATTTAATTTTGTTAGGGTATACCTTAACACCCTTATGAGATATAATATGAACCAAATATTCCACTTCATGTACCACAAAGAAACATTTGGAGGGTTTTTCACACAAGTGTTTCTCCTCGTATAGTTTTAGGACCCTATCAACATGTTGAACATGATATTTCCAAGATTTTCTATAGGTTAGTATATCATCAAAATATTCTAACAAAAAATTTCTAAGGAAGAGTTTGAAAGTGGAATTCAACAAACCTTGAAATATGGAAGGTGCATTAGTAAGGCCAAAAGGCATGACCGAAAATTCATAATTCCCTTCATGAGTTCTTAATGTTGTTTTCAGAATGTCTTCTCATATTCATTATAATTTGATGATATGCTGAATGAAAATCCAACTTGGTGAAGTAAATTGATCCATGTAGTTCATCCAACAATTCATCAATGAAAGGAATGGGAAATTTATCTTTAATAGGGAGCTTATTGAGCTCTCGATAATTCAAACATATATGCCATGATCCATCCTTCTTGTGCACAAATACTACTGGAGAAGAGAAAGAACCTTGGATAGGTTGAATTATACCCACCTCTAGCATTTATGCAACCATACATTCAATTTCACTCTTCTAGGAATAGGGAAATTTGTAAGTTCTGTTGTTTTTAGGAACCCTTCCTGGAATCAAGTGAATAACATGATCATGATCAAGAATAGGTGGGAGAATTTTGGGAATATCAAATACCTTGGAATGATTGTCAAGGAATCTTTGGAGATTTGGAGAAATGGATGACTTAGAGGTTTGAACATCTAGTTTTGATAATTATTCAATTATCAAAACATTTGTCATTCCATTAGAGATGATTATATTCTCAGGTTTCCTTGTGATACCCCTTAATTCAATTTCCTTTCCTTCCCAATAAAATTTCAAAGAAAAATCTTGAAAATTAAAAGCTATCATCCCTAAAGATTATAACCATTGGAATTATAATACAACATCAACACCACCCATTGGAATGGAAAGCATTATAATATTCAATACATATTACCCCATGGGTAGATTGATATTATGGCACTTACTTGAGAAATTTATAGTTCCTCCATTTGCAACCATCACTTGACACTTTGGTGATAGATATAGAAAGAAATTCAAATCCTTGGCTATCTTACAATGAATAAAATTATGGGTACTACCTGAATCAATCAAAACTATTACCTTTTTATTATTGATACATCCTTCTACCTTGAGAGTTTGAGGAGTGGTAATTCCCACCAATGCATTACAAGATATGGTTAGATTCATTTTTTCTTTTTCAACCCCTGGGGTTGGTTCCTGCTGAATATATTCTTCTTTTGATGCTTCATGTTCCTTTTCTTCCTCCTATTCCAATTAAATGTAAAATAATTTCTTCTTACCACACTTATGACCTTTACTATGTCTTCTATCACAATTTTAACAGAGCCCTTTTTCTATTTTTTCCTCCAGTTGTTGTGGTTTCAACCTTGTGGTTATGGGAGGCTAGGCGCAACAACATTTCCATAATTATAGTTATGAGTGGTATACCTCCTTGTTGCCATTATTATGCTTTCATATTTTATTTACACCCCAAATGCATTCTCCAATGACTTAGGTTCCCAAAGGCGAACCTAATTTTGGATGTTATCCTTTAAGTTTCCTATAAATACATCAATCAAATGCTCCACCAGAATATTATTTACCTTGATATTCAATATTTGGAAGTCCTTTATGTGCTCCCTAACTGAACCCTTTTGTTTGAGATTTATCATTGGGATAAATAAGGTATTGCTATTTCTATCCTCATAATGTGCTATAAATTCCTCCATAAAAATTGTCCAAGTGACAAGTGATTTACAATAACAAAGAAATCGATACCACACAAAATGATTGAGTTCTAAATATAAAGATGTGATGTGTACCTTTTGTGTGTGTTACACATCATGTAGATAAAATAATTACTCCATCTGTAGTATCAATGCTACCAGATCCTTGCCATCAAACTTTGTCATATCGATATTCAAAATTTGGTTGGTATTCAACTGAAATTTAGAGTCTCTAAAATCATGATTCACATTCCTTTTGTTCTTATCATGAGTTTCATGGAATACCTTGTCACCACTAAGAAGCCTTTCTTATAGCAACTTTGTTAAATATTCCTTCAAACCTGCTGTTAGGGTCCTATAAATATAGGATTCATAATTTTGAATTGACTCTGTTAAAATCTTCAAATATTGTACATACCTTTGCTTTCTGCAAATGTATTCCCAAATTAAAAAATGAAAAGATGGTATTTCCTAAAATAACAATCAAAGGAAAAAAAGAAAGAAAGATCAAAAGAATATTAAATATGAACCCCATCAAAAATAGATCATGAAAGTGATGCACATTCAAATGCCACTACTTTAGTTTAATTTTTGCAAATAAGATTGTGTGCAGCTTGTCCAAAATGCCACAATCCATGAAGGTCAAACAACTTAAACTTGACCTCTCATACTTTAAATTTCATGTTGTTAGATAGAGAATAAAGATCTAGCCAAACAGTGTAAACTTGGCAGATCAATAGTTAAAATAGAGAATAATAAGGAGCTCAACAGTTTAATCTGAGCCCTTGGATGAAATAGGGTTAGAATTAGCTAGTTTCCTGTTTTAAAAGAAAAATGAATAAGGGTTTGCAAGCTCAAATGCACCCATGTAAATAAAGGAAAAAATGATAGAATAAATGATGGGTAGGAAGAAAGCAGTTTCACAAGGCATGGATAAACATCATTTGGCATATTACTAATTTCCCTCCCCATAATGTGTTCCAATACTAAATCCTTCAGTCATAAAGGCTCAGAGCATTTATCTGACTTTTGTTGGGACCAGACCCATGGCTTAACGATTGATTGGCACTAAGGTATTAGAATTCCCCTCTTAAAAACCCTTCTCCTTCATAAAAATCCCTTTTCCTCCTTACATCATTCATTTTCCTTTACAAAATCCCCTTTTCCTAAGTTTAAAACAAATTTTACCGAGGAAAAGTAAAACCCCCTTGACTAATTCCCCTTTCATACAAAAATACCCAAAAAAACCACAAAAATGCTTTTTGCCTCAGTATAAGTGTTAAATGTTATGTTGGGCCTGACAATGATGAAATTACGCTTAAAAAACATATGTTTTACACTATGCTTAGTGTATTTGGTCTTTCCGCAAATACATTTCATATTAACATTTAACTTAATGTATTAATTCCCATATATTCCTTTATCCTGTATTATATTAATTCATTTTATATTAATATCCCAACCCAACTTTTAATTATAACCTAAAGTTATATTCTGCACGTGTTAATATGTTAGACCCACTACTCACTATAATCCTCCGCTAGTCCTTATATTACATGTATCCATAGCACCCCATTCATCAAATACATTAACCTCCGCAAATCAGAACCCGATTATTTATTAAACCTTAGATTTAATAAATTTTCAACCCCCCACCACATTAAGAACCCTGGGCCCCACACCCATTTACCCTGGAACTCCATTGATCAATCCTGACCGTTTGCATATCCCCGACAGGTCCAATGACCGATAGGCCATATCGCATATTCTATAGCCTGACCTTTAAACACCCCCAGACCATTTTTACTACCCCCCCTGCTACATGGCAGCCTCTCAATGGTATCACACAATTTCAAATAAAACTAGCCAACGACCAAAAGCAGTACGATAGCCACCCAAAACCAATCTTCTCCTATGCAGTAAAACCATCCTCTATTTAAATTACTTTCCCTCCTCCGCTTACCTCCCGTTTTCACTATGTTCTCCTTCGAAAGCCATCTTTCCACTATGCGCTGTGTTAAAACCATCCAAATACCTCTCCACTCTGCGCTATACACTAAATCAATGCGAAAATCCCTAAAAGAAACTGTGTTAAAGCTCCAGAACTATGTGAAAGGCAAAAAATTATTTCAAAAACCCATTTTAAGTTATTGAGAGCCATTACCAACAAAATGGAACCTCGCTGCAGTTCAAACCATTTTCCACAGGTCTTTCCAAAGCTTTCATCCTCATAGTCTAGGGTTTTATTAACAATTGTTTTGTTTTGCAGGTTAGTAACAAAAGGGGAATTGGGATAAACAGTTTAATACTAGTTAACGTTGTTTACTCTTAAAAAACTTACAAAAAAATGAATTTTAAATGATATTCCTTAACAAAAGCTTCCAAGCAGCAAAACATAAAGAAGTCATTTATGTAGAGAGAGATAAGTTTGCACATTTAATGGTAAAATTGAAATAAGAATTCACAGTGATAGTGAAAACAAAACATTCAAAGAGCATCAAAATTAAAATGTATCAGTTGAAAGTCAGAGTGAAAGTCAAATCAGAAAAAACAAAGCAGTCAAGGTAAAGGAGTAAAAGTAAATAAAGAGGCAGTAATGGTTAAAAAGAGATGAAAACACTTTCACCAACAACAATGAATTTTATCCAAAGTAAAAGAAAAAACAATTAAAAGAACAAAACGTTTAAAAGATGAAAACAGAGCAGGAAGGGAAATTTTCAGAAATTTCCTGTTTAAGTCATAGTTTTGCAGAAACTATTGTGGCCAATCCAAGATGTATTTTGAAACATTGAAGGAGGTTTATGTTCCTAAGAGGCCAATATACAAAAAATTATCTCACTTTTTATACAGGTATTAAATAATGAGAGATACATGCACATCTTCACAACCTATGTTTCAGATTGTGCAAAATTCTGTTTTACACATCTTTTTGCAGAGCCTATTGTGAATAATTGGAGTGGAATTTTAGGAAACAGAGCGAGGTTTATCTCAAAAAAATATTTATAAAAAATAATCGCTTTCACTTTTTACATATATATCTCGGATTGAGATATAAAAAGGTATCATTGGACCCTAATTTTGCAGAACTTCTGGAGCAAAATGCACAAAGGAAGGAGACAATTAGTGACTTGGAAGCCTCATCATCAACTAAGAGTTGATATCAAATTCGAATTTCTCTTCTTTTGTCACCATAAATCCATAAAAATAGTGCCAAATAGATTCATTAGTTTTTAGTGTCCTTTTATTAAGTTCTATTTATGTAAAACAGTTTGAGATATTTGTAAATCAATCTTGATATTTTTTCAAGATATTCTAGTTTAGAATTTGTATAAATACTTCATCATTTGAAGTATTGAGAGTGGATAATTGCTAAAGATTTCTATAGCTGGAACATTCTGAACCTAAGGGTTTTTGTAATCAAGTTCAAGTCAGAAGACTAGATTTCAAGGAATAAAGCATCATATTACTGGATTCATTTGTTGGGCCACTGAAGTGAAGTATTTTCTACTGTTATCTGTCTATTTTCTTATGTTTTCCATCCATTCGTAAATGTGTTCTAAATTTTAATGTGAAATCAGGAATTGTTATATTAGAATTTTTTAAAAGCTATCTGTTATTGATTGGTTTTCATTTTAATGTTTTCAGTTGATATCAAGACTATGGAACCCTTAATTGCTCCCTAATTTTGATTGATCCTTGCCACTTCTCTCCTTATCCAGATTAAAGAATCCTTCATTTCTCTTTATCCCGATTAAAGCCACTTCACCGATCATCCTTTGAAGATCTTTAGTGACTCTACTATCTTGCCCTTTAAAAATTTGGCTTTAGACCTTGATCCTGATCTTTCTGCTTGACACATTGACTCTATCTGCCCAATGGATTACAGATTCACAACTATCCATCTCATTAAGTGACTTTCCCAAAAAAATCAATCAAAACCCAAAAACCAATTTGCCCTATATAACTAGCCTAAAATCAGATATAAAAACAAAGTTAAATCTTATAGAGAGAGCCCTCTCTGAGGCTTAGGAAGGCTAGATCCTAAGACTTAAAATGAGGTTTGTGGTTACCTCGGTGAGTTCTTTCTTTAACCTTGAGAAATTACTGAGTGATAACACATTCCATGTCCCCTTTTATGTTTTCTTTCAAAAATTCCATGTCCCCTTTTATGTTTTCTTTTAAACCACTCATCTCCACTTTCAGTTCATCTTTGGTTTCTCTTTGTTTCACTTGGTCTCATAATTTTGATATATTATGTTACATTTCTCCTTCTTCTAATGCATCATAGAAGATATTTTTAAGGGCTTAATGGGTGTAGATTTTTTTTTGTTTGGAAGGAATTTTGGAACAAATTAATGATATCTATGTTTCACTATTCCCTTAGAATCACTTCAAAATGATTTTTCAAACAGAATGTATGCAAATTTAAAAATACACACCTTTTAAGGGCTTGATTTTGAACTTTTAAATTTGGCTAATATTGAAATTGTTGGATCTATGTGATTTTGGCCTAAAAATCTCTAAAATTACGTCTCACGGTAGCTCTCTATGTCTTATTTCCAACATCGTAAGTCATGCTGAGATTGGATTCTTCAAAATAAAGCTATGTCAAATCTCCCACGATGACTTAATTATAGACTGGTTCAGTAGAGAGAACTTGTATGCAATGCCACGTGTCACTGTTTCAACATTCGACCTTGAAACTTATACCCAAAAAAAACATAGCATGAAATTTCAGTCAATTTTTACATAATCCAAATCTGATGCTCAAAAATAAAGTTACGATGATTTTCCACGGGACAACTATTTGAGATAGAATTATAGAGCATACAAAAAACCTAACTTCCTTTGACCATATCTTCAAAAACATAGTGAACCAAGGTAAAATTGTAACTAGATATTCATCGATACCTATCCTCCATATTGTTAAAATTTAATGCTCTGAAGCTTCATAGAAAAACATTTATAGCGAAAATACCACGATGTCCTATTAGAAACATAAAAACCTTAGGATCAAGAGCTTTGATACCAAATGTTATGTATCCAGATCAAAATAACATAGAAACATAAGAAAATATATTAACGACTAGATAATAAGCCACTTTTATGGGGAAACCTCCCTTTAGAACATATAAATGAAGAATTCTTGGGTAATTCAAATAAACATGACCTCCTTGCTATATATAGGAGTCTAAAGGGTCAAAATATAATTAGTGCCTACATAAAAATAATAATATAAAGACTAAAAAATAATAATATTGGGCTTCTATGGGACACAACAATAACAAAATTGGCACTACACTAGTATTATAGGGACCTAACATTGAACATATTCAAATTCTAACATTGCTCCAATAATTTTTCCATAATAATTCTGTCATCTAATGCAACAAATTAAATCTAGTTCATACCTCAAAACAATTTCTCCAAGAATGACTTCAAGGTCTATTTCATATTTCTTCAAGGAAACCTACCAACCTTCTCAAGGGTGTAGCTAAAGTAAACTTCAAATCATCAAAGGTCTGCCACAAATTATGCTCTCAAGGAATACTTTAGATCATCAAATTTTTGCCACAAATTATGCTCTCAAGGTTTGCTTCATATCATCAATACCACAAATTCCCTTACTCTTCAAAGATCTGCTAAAAGTATGCTCCAAGAAGATGTGTGCTACAAATGTCAAAGTCTGCTTCAGCATATAAGGACAAGTCAGAAAGGAGACAAAACCTGAACCTAGAATAAAGATATATCTTGAGGAAAGGGGGACAAAATTCGACCTCTAAGATAACCAAAAAAGAGGCCTAAAGAGTCTACTTCAGGGGTCTAAATAAGGCCTCACGAAGGTATAATTCTGGTTTTTCATAGAGAAATTCAGACCTAAAATAAGAAGCTTCCACCCCATAAAATTCAGAATTGCAACAAAAATCCTCTACCTTAAAAAATTCAGACATGCAATCAGAGCCTCAAAGGGAGGCTGAAAATGGGGTAAAAGGCTCTCATAAAATGTCTAATATTGACATGTGTCTCTACTACAAAACCAAAAAAATACCTCACAATTTTTTTTCCTCAACAGAGCTTCCCAAACAAGACCTTCTTTAGATATTCAATGCATCCCAAGCCTCAAATAATCTTCAACAAATTTCTTGATTAGAAGATGCTTCTAATTCTTGTCATTTTGAACTCCAAGATTGGGTAATATATAGTTTTTAAGGTATCCCTAAATTGGGGCCGAACATACACCACCTTTTGATGGAGTCAACTTGTGATTTTGCCACAATTTTTTTTTTGAAATAAAATTTTGTCAAGCCGACTTGTGAGAGGGAATGTTGAATACTTAAAAAAATCAATTTTTTGTATTTCATAGTCTCTCCTTTCAGGTTTGATTAGGATACATGATTTTATACTTATTTGAATTATGTTTTTGACCTTCTTTAAGGGAAGAAATGGAGTTTTAAGATCGTAACCCTTTGGGGCAAAGGTGCTGGTGCTAAACCCATATTTGGGGCATCAAACTTCAAAAATAAATATCTCTTCAACCAAGAGGACCCACAGGGTGTGACACCTATAAAACAAAATGGCGAGACAAGGGCTGCCAAACTAGAAGGTACTTCTACCTAAATTCACCTGATTTGTGTATTAAAATCACCAAACAAATTCTCGCCCATTCACCCTTTCACATCGACAATTTTTTTTTCCAACAAATACAAATGATTGATGAAAGCCCATATGGAGAAATAGAAGTCGAATATTTAACCAATTGAATGTATCAAAATATTTTAATAAATCCACTTTGTAGGCAGTTGTCTGCAGATGACCCCTATGGATGGAGTGAAGTCCCGCTTGGGCTAGACCTATAACATTATGGATTTTTCGACTTATAAGAAACCAAAACTATTCCAGGAAGATGTTGGAGGAAAGGATGCTTTTTAAGCGATGGGAAATGATTTTGGAAGAGATCTTGTAGATTGCATTATAGAGAAAGATAGGTCTTGAAAGGTCAAAAGAGGAGGGATTTTCCAGGTTGGTGATTAGGGCTACAAAACATAGAGTTGAAGGGGGATGCAAATATATGTCCACTTGTTATAGGATATTCCACCATGCACAAAATATCCTCCCACAAAAAGTAAAAAAAAACAATACAAAATTCAACAGGTAGCTCGTCTAACCCTGGACTCTTTCCTTCTTGGAAATTATGAAGTGTGGTTTCATGTTCTTGTGGAGATTGAATATATCAAGGCCTCATTTTCTTGATCATTCAAAAAATAGGGAAAATGAATAGAAAAATATAATATAAGATCTGTATTGACTCTACTTGCACCATTATAAATATTTTCAAGGAAAACAATGCCAACATGGTAAATCTTGAAAAAATGTAGCTTGGGACCCACATGCCTTTGTTATGGACCAGATGATATTGATATATTTTCTATAATTGACATACTAATGAAAATATTTGGATTTTTCATCACCCAGCTGAAGCCAAAGGGTTCTACTTTTCATCCTCCACTGTTTCCCCCTATCCAGGAGAATCTTTCTTTTCTATGCTTCCAAATATTTGACTTCCTGGATTTGGGTATCACTGTGCATCTTGAACCATTCCCCTTCAAGGGTGGCCTTAAGCTTGGATTATATGTCCTCAAATGATTTTATGTCTTGTTCTCGTTTTTGTTTTTCCTAGGATATGGCAGCATATTTTTCCTACTTAAGATTTTTTTTGAAATTGAAGGGGATGGGATGCTTTTTCACTCTCATGATAGGTAACCCAAATGAATTGTATATCTTGTATAAAATGAGGATTGTAAAAATAGTGAGCAACCAACTTGAAATGGCTATTTGGTTTGGAGGGGTTGGGGCTAGTTCAAAGAGAATTGGACAATGGTCCGAACTGCCCCAAGAGTCAATCCACTCCCTCATCTTGAAATTTATTTCTAACCAAATTTCCGAAATGAGAAACCCGTTGAGTATTTTAGTGATTCTACTCTTAGTTGTCTTATTTTTTTTTCAATTTGGGAGGAGTTTGGTGGGTTGGATGTCCAAGAGCCCGATTGATTCAATTTTTTGTAGAAAAAATTCTATAAAAGGGTAAATCCTTGCAGTAGGGCCCCAAACCTCCCTCTACCCTAGGGATAAATTAAAATTCCCTCCTAAAATCACCAGGTTGGAAAATATATTCAGCAATGAAAAAATATTTTCCTCGAAAGGTTCCCTATCATAACAAGGACCATAAAAATTTAGGATTGAGAAAGAACAATCCAAGTATTGTGAGAACAAATATAGAAGTATAAAATTTCAAGAAGACCAGTCTGTCTATAGATTTAGATAAAATTTCTTCCATCATGATACTAGCCCTCTAGATCTCTTGTCTGCATAGAGGGCCAACAACTCCCATCCTGGGAAGATTGTATATTGTAGGGAGGTCGCTTAGGTCCCTTCCATCATCGATTCTCGGGTCAAAATTACTTGGGGTGAGTGGGGATATATTAGACACCTCAGAGCCAAATTTTTCATAAGGTTGGATAGACCTTGATAGTTGAAGGACAGAATTTTTCCCATCCAAAGAGCATTGCCTCTTTCCTTAATTTATGCTTGTTCAAATTTTTGAGAATATGAAAATATGGCTTTTGACCTATATGTGTTTTTTAACCTCCTACAATAGCATGCAATGATAAATTCCTAGAAATATAAGGTAGAGAACCCATATCTTCCCCAAAATCCAAGCTCGAAAAGGGTTTTCCCCGTGACCTAAGGTTGTATCTATTATTTTTCTAAGTAGTGGTATGCGGCCAAGGGTGATTAGGAGGAGAAGACTCCAAATGACGGAGTGATGATGAGGATGGAGAATGTGGAGAATTATTTCTAGGTGAGAAAATATGGGACATGTGACTAGGGCCAGTGGGGGGATGAATTTCCAACCCAAAGATGATAATAATATCAATGGAAACTTAATTTTGCATCGAAGAAGGGAAAGTGTTGGTATCAGAAGACATACCTAAGGCTGCTGAAGATTGTGTTGGACTTGGATCCCATTAGAGAAATTTTGAGATCTAAAATGAGCTTAAAAAAAAAATTACAACCAAAATCAAATTTATAAGAACCAATAGGATTCAATATGATGATGTCAACCTTGGTGGATGATACACCATTTTTGGAGTAAAAAAAAATATAAAAAAAACTACTTTTTCAACTCTTGTTTTCAACTTATCTCCCTATGATTTTACTCAAATTTCGAGTGGGAGCACTCTTTGGATGGGAAATTAAATTCATCATCCAAGGAGTATCCATGTTGCATACTTTCTATAGACCTTGCTACACGAAAAATAAGAAATACATGAAAATCGTTATTACAATCACATTTTTTCATGAATTTATCATGTTTTGTGTCGCAGGTCCATCGAAAGTATGCAACATGGCTACTCCTTGGATGATGAATTAAATTCCGCATCCACCAAGTTCCCCCACTCAAAATTTGAGTAAAACCATAGGGAGATAAGTTGAAAATATGATTTGAAAAAGTAGCTTTTTCTTTCTTCCCTCTAAAATTTGATGATGTAATCTAATCTTATTTTATTATTTCTACTACTGTTTTATAATATTCCTTAGGAGGCCCATATTAGACCTCAAAATTTCTCTAACGATAAAATTACCTCATGCTGCTACTTCCATGTTATCAACAACTGACTTAACATCCTTTCCCATCGTCTCTTCTGCTGTTGCATGCTTCTTGGGTGGGTCATAAGTAGCCAAAGAGGGAGTCCTAACCCATTTCTGCTTTTTATGTGCCATTGAACAATTAGAACCCAGATGACTATAAGAGTGATAACAACCACATTTTTAAGCAACTCACTCATAATACAATGACTGCTTAACTATCTTGTCATTAAATCTAATAATGATGATATCTGACAAACCCATGGCCATATTTAATGTGACCAAAATCCTTGCCATGCCCATATAACTAGTGGTGTATAAGGATTCATCCGGATCAAATAAAAACCATAATTTATTTCCAATCTCCCTGAATATGTCTGTCAACCAAAGAACTAAGGGAAGACCAGGACATCTCACTGATATCAGAATGACCTCCATTTTTTCAGTGCATGAATCAAATTCCAGGCTCTAATTTTTGAGAAACAGAGCTTGTGAGCCCCAAAACCAGCGACCTTGGAGTTATTTTTTCACATCATCGCTTGACCAAGCTATCCAATCCATCCAACCTTTCACCATAATTAGAATTTGTAAAAAATAACCAAGGAGGGGAACCCATCATCTAAGTTTCTTGACCGACATACGATTTCTCACACACCTACCTACAACCACCTCGTGCTCCATTTTTTTACTCTCATTCATTTGCATCTCTTAGCTAAGAACTAAGTTGGTTTCTACCAACCTCCTCTTGAAACACTTGCGATTTTGTTTGAAAGGTGCATTAATAACAATGACTTCTGGAGAGGGTTGGGCCACTCATGGTCTCAAGGTTTAAAAAATTTATAGCAAAGCCTATGGAAAGGGATCTATAAGGGGGACCGAGAAAAGATGACACTAGAGCTATCCTAGAGGGGGAAAGTAAAACTGGTGAACAAATAGGTAGTGCCTTGGGGAGGGACTAATACGCCATTCAAAACTAGGGATCCTGATTTGAGTTCCATGAGAGACCTTGACTGATATGACAACTTGGAGTGTGAAACCTCCACTCACTTCTTTGAGTTGGAAGGGGAGAACATTTTGACAACCCCGAATGAAGGAGGATATAGAGAATCTAGGTTACCAGTGAAGGGATGCAAGAGGTCAGAGGAAAATGCTGTCGGCGTGTCCTGTGCTACACTTGGAGTGGAAACAAAGTGATTAAAAGAAGACTGCCAAATGTTAATACTTTCTAAAGGATCAGGGGAGTTTTATACCAGATCTTCATCTAGAGAGGGATCCATTAGAATTCCTTATCCTTCCATCTCTCTCTTCATATTCATCAATATTTTTTTATATTTAAATTCAATGAAGAAAATTTTAGTCTTTATTCTCAAGAATCAAATTCAAATATTACATGATCTCTATAATTTATTCAATAAAGACTTCATATCAATTCCATCAACAGATCCGCGTATATGTTTTCTCTCTATTAATTCTTGAATAACCCAGGTAATTGAAGTCCTTTTAAACCCCAATTTATTTGCTCGAAAATATTATTCTTCAAAGTGAGAGATGCATTTTCATATCATTATACCATCTAAACACCATCAAATAATACAATTTCATATATGGAAATCCACAATTGATAATTTTGATATGTCTAAGTTGTACATAAACCTTTGACCAAGACACCCTCATGAACCAAAAGTTCCATATAATCGTGCCTTAGGACTATATGCTAGATTGCTCCTAAATTTAGAATTTTGAAATGTGCATGGTTAACCATTTCTTTATAATTGTATTATTTTTTTTACAATTAGAATTGTTATTGTATATATATAATTAAAATTAAAATTTAAATTGTAGTGAAAGGAAGGGAACTATGCTACAATTTCATACTTCATAAAATTTTCACATATTTAAAATTAATAATAAAAAACATTTTAATGATTTGAATATAATGCTCATTTTAAGTAAAATATTTTAATATCAATTTTTTTCTAAAAATTAATTGAATAAATAATTTCTAATTTTGTAGATAGGCATCTTTTGCTAGGCAATTTTGATAGCTCGATCTAATGAAGATGTCTAATTTCTTTGTGCTCAACATGGAAGTGAGGTGTGACATTCATATAACCAAGTAATATATATATATATATATATATATAGAGAGAGAGAGAGAGAGAGAGAGAGAGAGAGAGAGAGAGAGAGAGAGAGCCTATTCATCTAATTATAAAATAATTAAAATTGAAAGAAAGTTTTCTTATTGAGTTTTTTATAATCTATTATGAGGAAGATGTGTAATTCCAAAGAATTTGACCTAGGAAGATGTGTAATTCCAGAGCACCTAACCCTCCATAGGGAAAATGTAAGATATTCCATAGGGCTTAGGGCACTACAACAAACAAGATTCAAAGTCATGAACTCAACATAAACACACCCACACAAATATACACACCCAATTGACTAAATAAATTTGGATATTTAAAATAAACCAAAAGGCTATGATAAAATATGAGCTAAAGAGTTAAAGAGATAGAACAAAAGCTAAGAAATCTATCATGGAAACAAATAGCATGCTATATATTACACGTAGGTTATTCGATATAGTTAAAAAATTCCTAGAGTTGAGTATGGTGTTGACTTAGTGTCAAATAGTATGTAAAGATTTCAAAACCTTCATATCATAAGTTGTAATACATGTAAGTTGTACTTAATATATGATTAGGCCATTTCCTCATGGTTATAGTCTAGTTTAATGAGAACATGCATTTGTTACTATTAATATTGAGTCTATGCAACTATAAAATTGCTAGTATATTTGCAACAAATGTCAACCTTGGGCCACAATTCCTTTATCTAAATTAAAAATAAATAATTTCGTACACTTTTTAGTTTGGTTCTTGTTGAAATGGGTGAATTCCTTTTGTCAACTGTATAGATTTACCTAGTGAAAAGATTGAATTAGATTCTTTTCTATTGGAATGACAAACCCTACATATTATGCCAAGACTACTATTACTATTACTGTTTGAAAGGATTAAATTTTAAAATTCATTTGTATCTTATTATACAAATTGCAAACTAGGAACTAAGAACAACTCAACAAATATAAAATCAATTCAAACAAATGCAAATAATAAGTATAAATTCGTTTATTGAACTACAACTTGCATAAATTTTAAATAACATATTATAAATGAAAGAAATACAATTATTTAATAAAAATCTCCAATTTCACATCCATTTATTTGCACCCTCAATAAGAAAAAAAGCGAAAATAAGAAAACATAAAAAGAAAACATCATAAAAGTCTATAATTTTTAAATTCAAAATTTCAATAATTCCATAAAATATGAAAAAAAAAAATAATTTAACCAAGCCTATAGAAAATTAAATTAACAAAAATATGATCAATATGCTTTTAAATTAATAACCCTTTATACCAAGCTTTGATCCTGTTTATACTAAAATGAGATAGAGGAAGTCAAAAGGTTTCACTTCCTAACCCTTCATATTCTTCAGCTTACTTTAGAGGATTGACCATTTTCTTTTATAGATTCTTTACATAATTTTCCAAGCTTCACATTTATCTTATATATAGTCATATTATGGATAATTTTATTTTCTTATACTCTAGTTTTAAATAATGAAACATTTTTCTCGGCCTTCTCTAGACTTTTCTCTAACTTAAGACTGATTTTATCAATGTTATGTCCTACAAGGATTTTCTATGCAACCCTTGATCCTTGCTTTGTTGATGTTGGGGACTAATCTCTTTTGTTGGATACCATCTTTGAAAGCCTAAGTAACCACATTTTAAGGGTAGAAATTATCATTTTCCCCAAAATATGGAATATTACAAGATTTTCCATCACTCACCATAACTTCTCACAATACCTAAAAATTCTTCAATATTCCGCCATGATTTATGACAATATTCCTTTCAAGATTTGAGTTCCACTTATATGTGGAGTTTCAAGAAGGGTTTCACTAATTGAGTGAAATTGAATTTACTTTCTCTCTTATTTTATTTCCATTCTTATGTTTGAATATAGAAGGCAAGTACATCTTGAAAATATTCCTAGAAGTATTGAGCTTGGTTGAAATTTCTTTATACCAGATTTAAACCATCTTGGATTTAATATCACATTTAATAAGCTTTGTAGCGTTGGATTGGTGTTGATGATTGATAATTTTTTTTCCTACTACGGCAAAAAATGATTTCACTCATTTGGATTTCAAAAGCATATTCAATAAATTTTACAGTGTTGACTTTTTCTTGCAAGGAAAAAATATCAGAATTGAGGGAAACTTTTTAGAGAATAAATAAAACTCCCTATTTGTTTTTACAAAGGTTGTACTTCTTTGTTATTGAACTATTGATATCTTTTGATTTCTTTTAACAAATGATATGAGAGATTACTAGGAAGCGAATTTCTATATTTTATTCAACAAGAAAGGTGGTAAAACACAACTAGATATTTATTAAGAAGCACTAATATGCCTTTTAAAGGAAATGGCGGCTCAAGAACAAAAACAAAAAGGAAAGAAAAATCCATAGCCATGATATTTTATACCTCCACACGATATGTAGGTAAGTGATGCATCTAAGACAAAGCTTAAGAGGAAGACCCCAAAGACACAATGATATTTTCACAATATTTTAAATTATTTTGGCCATTAGTTTCATAGGGATGTAAAGAGGACACATGCTCAATATTTCTGCTCTCTAACACATTTTGAAACCATAATTTTTATTTTTATTTTATTTGTTTGTTCTAATCGCTTTTTGTGTAGCTTACTTAAACAATGATAATCAAGTTCTTAAGTGAAATTTGTTCAAGTTTAGAAATAATGTTTTCCAAATCTATTAAATAATTTCCATGATCTAAATAAACAACAACAAAAAGGAAAGAAAAATCCATAGCCATGATATTTTATACCTCCACACGATATGTAGGTAAGTGATGCATCTAAGACAAAGCTTAAGAGGAAGACCCCAAAGACACAATGATATTTTCACAATATTTTAAATTATTTTCAAAATTTTATTTTCTTATACTCTAGTTTTAAATAATGAAACATTTTGCTCGGCCTTCTCTAGACTTTTCTCTAACTTAAGATTGATTTTATCAAAGTTATGTCCTACAAGGATTTTATATGCAACCCTTGATCCTTGCTTTGTTGATGTTGGGGACTAATCTCTTTTGTTGGATACCATCTTTGAAAGCCTAAGTAACCACATTTTAAGGGTAAAAATTATCATTTTCCCCAAAATATGGAATATTACAAGATTTTCCATCACTCACCATAACTTCTCACAATACCTAAAAATTTCTTCAATATTCCGCCATGATTTATGACAATATTCCTTTCAAGATTTGAGTTCCACTTATATGTGGAGTTTCAAGAGGGGTTTCACTAACTGAGTGAAATTGAATTTACTTTCTCTCTTATTCTATTTCCATTCTTGTGTTTGAAAATATTCCTAGAAGTATTGAGCTTGGTTGAAATTTCTTTATACCAGATTTAAACCATCTTGGATTTAATATCACATTTAATAAGCTTTGTAGCGTTGGATTGGTGTTGATGATTGATAAATTTTTTTCCTACTACGGCAAAAAATGATTTCACTCATTTGGATTTCAAAAGCATATTCAATAAATTTTACAGTGTTGACTTTTTCTTGCAAGGAAAAAATATCAACATTGAGGGAAACTTTTTAGAGAATAAATAAAACTCCCTATTTGTTTTTACAAAGGTTGTACTTCTTTGTTATTGAACTATTGATATCTTTTGATTTCTTTTAACAAATGATATGAGAGATTGCTAGGAAGCGAATTTCTATATTTTATTCAATAAGAAAGGTAGTAAAACACAACTAGATATTTATTAAGAAGCACAAATATGCCTTTTAAAGGAAATGGCGGCTCAAGAACAAAAACAAAAAGGAAAGAAAAATCCATAGCCATGATATTTTATACCTCCACACGATATGTAGGTAAGTGATGCATCTAAGACAAAGCTTAAGAGGAAGACCCCAAAGACACAATGATATTTTCACAATATTTTAAATTATTTTGGCCATTAGTTTCATAGGGATGTAAAGAGGACACATGCTCAATATTTCTGCTCTATAACACATTTTGAAACCATAATTTTTATTTTTATTTTATTTGTTTGTTCTAATAGTTTTTTGTGTAGCTTACTTAAACAATGATAATCAAGCTCTTAAGTGAAATTTGTTCAAGTTTAGAAATAATGTTTTCCAAATCTATTAAATAATTTCCATGATCTAAATAAACAACATAATAAATGAATAGCTTTTTATAGGTTAGGATTGGGTTCATATAAACAAAATTATAGTTTGGAAAGAAAAAAAGGATATTAATTAAAATTCAGCCTCAATGTCATGATCTTATGAAGCAAAGAAGCTGAAGGACTTAATGTTCGAAGGTAAGAAAAAGAAAAAGGGAAAAGTTAGAGGTTTATACTCACTAAATGTATATGAAAGACACTGAAAATCAAACCCTTTTTTCTTCAAAGAAATTTACTTTTATAATTTTTTTGTGCTCCATGAAATCTAACAACTATAATTACTTTAAAAACTCAAGAAATTCTATAAATGGCTTCAAAAACTTAAGAATTCCACCACTGGCTACCCAGACTCGAGAAACTTTGGATATCACCTCCATTTCTTTATTTACCTGAATCTCAATATACTAGTTTAGAAGCCCATAATAATTTCTTCTCTCTCAAAGTGAAAGCATTTCACTCTCAATGGCATTAAACAAAAAAATTTCTCATGAGTAATGAAACCACACTTTGTGTCATCAATAACAAATCTATCAATGATTTTCACATTTCACTTTTGTAAAACTCATAATATTATAAAAATTTTAACTTAAGGTTGATTTTACCATCATTAATTTTGCATCCACCACTTCATTTGTCATTGGTTTATCATTTCTCATGAGGGATCCATTTTTTCATAGCATCCACTCCCGTGAAGAGTAGCAAACTTTTTCTCTATTCCAAAATTTCACGTGTAGAAATTTGTTGTTGCAACATGTTGATTCTACAATCCCATACATGTTGAATTTGTTTCAGCTTACATTGGATGGTACTTTGGCCTTATTCCTTTTGTGCTTTCTCATATCAATGATATTTCTAATAAATATGCAAACACATATTTCATTGCAATAGATATTATTTTGCAACTCAACATTGAATAATTGCTTTAGAAAGCAATTCCTTCTAGCAAGTACAATAGCTCTATCTATTATCTGCCACAATTAAAATAATAAAACCATCTTTCTTCAATACTAGCAACCATCATTTTTTGGATTCCCAACATCTCTTGAGCTCATTTAGTTTTTAATGATTTTTGAATAGAATTTTTATAATTATCATGAGGCCTTATGATGGTCCCAATATACTATGTGGATAATGAATTTAGACTTAAGGCAACTGCCAACAATATCCAACTCAAAAATCCTCTTTTTAAACCTAATATTCTCATGTTGTTACTCATTTATAGAATGTGCTAATACGTCTCTATGCTCTAGTGGGCCCTACAACAACATTATGGTATTCTAGAGTCCTTTTTCCTCTAACCTTGACCCCACCTATCTATGGGTTTCTGGGTTCATTATTATAAAATGCATGGTGTAAGGTGATGTAGTTGTCTTTGAAAGTGGGTAATTAATGTTGTAACACTTCTCTAGCTATCAATTTAATTTATGAAATATGCATGGTTACTTAATTTGTCCATTTATCTAGAATAATAAACTTCCATGTCATTGGAAGTTTTCTCATGCGCTTGAGATTTTTCACCCTTATCATCATTTGATGACCTGTTTATTTTTGGGACAAGGGAAATAACATGCCAAATTCCTAATTTAGTTTTAAGGGGATCATTCCCATCGCCATGATTAGAACTTTCTATGACTGTGTTCTTCCTCCCATTACCACTAAGTAGCTCATAATTTTTTTTCTTAGGATGCAATGATGTATTCTTGGTAGAGTGAGCAATTGATCCCCCTTTACCATTGACTATGGGCTTAACCATATATTTTCCCCTCTGGATGAGCTCTCAAATAACTTCTTGTTTTTCCCTTTCTTGAAGAATCTTCCTTCTTACTCAACTATAAGAACTGAATAAAGTATGAATATCATCATGGATAATGAAATATTTATTTTTAAAAGTTTAAATAATTCAGGAATGGTTCCATGTTGGTCAAGGTTTTGTGACATCCTAACATCAATGTCATTTGGGGGTGAAACCAAGAAGCACTTAAAAAAATAGCTAGATACTAGATACAATCTAAGGATTTTCTCTACGTATAGGAATTCAAAACATTGAGGAGTGAAATTAAGAAACACTTAACAAAATAACTAGATATTGAATAAAATCTAGGGTTCTTATATGCATCTAGGCATTTGGGAGTGAAATGAAGAGACACTTAAAAAAATAGATAGATTCCTGATTTATTCATCTTGACCTGTATTATCCATGATAAACATTAGGTTGGTCTTGAGTCAATTAGGGTAAGTTAGGGTTGAATATGATCTTTTAAATTTGTAATTTTCAAAAAAATTTCATATGTGTGGGGGTATTTTAGAGAGATTGAATGGTCATCATTAATGTAAGAGGTGTCATTGTCAAAGAAAAATCCAAAAAATCTTTGTGCATGATTTAATATGGCAATTAGAGTGAATTTGAAACTTTAACCAACTTCCACAGCAAATTCATTGTAAACAGGTTAGTATTTGCTACGAAAGTTCCTATACTATGTTTTTCTTCTAGCGTTATGTGTTTTTGATGTTTTTGAGCAGTCAATGTAGTGAAAAGGTGGATGAATCATCAAATAAGAGTATGAATAGTATTGTGCCACTTGTTCAAGGGGGTAGCTCAACACTCAAACTCCATATGGCTGGCAGCTCATCAATTGGAAAACTCACCATCTCAACTCAGGTTTACAAGGTTTTAACTCTAGTATATCAGTTGGCCAACACCTCAGCATGCCAGTTTGGTTCAATAAAAATGATACAAGCTGAATTGAAGAAAAGGGTCTTAAAATGGTTGTGCAAAGTGATGATGTTACTCCATGAAAGATGGTAAGGAAACACATTTTTGGACCATATTTTGTCTTATACTATTATACCTGGCATGTATAGGTAGGATTTAGTAGTGTTTTGGAGGTGGAAAAAGAAATAAGGTGCAAAATATCAATAAACAAGGTACTTTCGTAGCAAGTCCCAGGCTTAAAGACGAGATTTTGCTACGAAAGTGTTGTAGGTTTCTTTGAGGGAAAAATTCACAAAAAAATTCAGAACAAGGATGGATTAGAGCACGTGTTTACCTCATTAGCCCCAAGGAAGACCCTCCAGTAGTCAGAAAGGTCATAGGTTATGCAAAAGGTAAATTTTGGAGGTTGCTACGAAAGTGCACTACAAAAGTTCTGGAAATGACTGTTTTAGCAATCAACTTCCAGATCACTTTCTGACCAAATGGAAAGGAATTGTGTAAATATGAAGGAGGTTTTTCTTCAGAACGAACCCATCTACAAAAAAATATCTCCGTTTTTGCACATCCATCAGGGTTTGGAAAATATGCTATCATCTTTGAGGCCTATTTTTCAGAATTTTTACTAGCCATATGTGTGTAGAAATTTTAAAATTCGACTTGGTGTAGGTCCAGCTCAACATCCACGTGGCATGATGAAACATCAACAGTACAACACATTCAGAAAATCAGTTGGTTGCATTTGATAAGGGTTATTAAAATAATTTGTTGAGTTATTTAATTAAAGAAGAGTCCTTTTTGTATTCAAACTCTTCCAGATAGAAAATATCCCTACGAAGTCTCCAAGTGATGTAATTCTATTAGGAATATGTCTCTTAAGTAGGAATTCGAGGTTGTCCCAGGTGGCAGCCCATTGTATGATACCTCACTCTATAAATGAGGGTGTTTTTTGAGTTTTAAGGGGTTGATGAATGTAATGAGAAGGATATTATGTAACTTTTCTCTACAAGGCTAATGTACAATTGCAACAGTTGTCTTTCAGACCTGAGATTCTTATGGAACTTATGTGTTTGTGTCTTTATATTTTATATATTTTTATCAGAATCATAGTATTATGATCACTTGGAATTCATAATTTTTATGCTCCAATTTTCTTCATGTACTATGTGTTTGCTGTAAAAGTTATCTTTTAAGCCCAATTGCCTCAGTTTCCATGGATTTCATTTTCTTGTAATTGAAGTCCCATAGCTAACTCCATGCCCAATGGTAGCCTTCATACAATCTTCCACCAGTAAAATCACTTAAAAAAAAAAATATTTAGCCATCTGCAATAGAGATATTACTTGAATATTCATTTGTTTTATTCAAGAGAGCCTTCTCTGATTGGAAGGGCTAACTTCCAGTCTAAAGTGGTTTGAAATAGTTGTGCTATGTTCATAGTTGAAAAACCCAACCAGCTTGGCGATAAAATTTTGGTGCGTCTATCGGGAGTTCGAAGCTGCATTATCCTGGGTAATTGATTCCAACCAAAGTAACTAAACTCTTGAAGGTAGTAGGACATCAGAAATATTCAAGGCTGTACTTCTACCTTGGCGACTCCATTCTTGAAGAATTCAGAAATTAATAGCTTCATGGTGACTCCACTGCTTGAAGATCAGTAGCTTGAAGAAACTCCAAGATGAATTCTATTGCAAGAATAAATCCTAGGCATGCTCCTATGGATCGATCTCACATCTATGGTTTTCCAAATCCTATGCCTTGTGTTATTTGGTAAACCCATCTTCCCATGTTTAAAGATGAAAAGAAAGATGATGCTAGTCTGCATTTGGTTAAATTCCATATACATGTGTGTAGACTAAGGGTTGAATTTCTTGAGGATTGTCTCATGAAAATTTTTATGGCTACCCTAGAAGACAAAGCTAAAGTATGGTATGAAGGGTTGAAATCAGGAAGCTTGTATTCTCTTAAATATTTCCATAGAATATTTTTTGAAAATTATGGGAAGTCTCATCCTTCATCACCATTGTTTCAAGACTGTTGTAATATTTGGAAAGGTTTCATTCAATATATTAAAAGTATTGATGATGATGTAGAATGTATGGATGATGAGGAGATATTAGAGGAACTTTATGAATTTTATTCACAAGCTATTTGTCATGATGATCAAGAAATTTTCCAACAAGGAAATGTCCCTTCTTTAGTTGAAGATGAAATGGATCAGCAACTTGACAGTCAAGTCATATTGCATGAAATTTGAGAGGATTTTCAGCCTTTTCAATCTATATGTAGTCAAAGGTATGAGCCAAATCATTCAATTTTTTTTTCAGCCCATTCATTTTCTGATATTTTATGTCAAGATGAAACTCCTTAAGATCAGGTTGTTTAAAATACATGCATGAAAATTCTAAACAGTGAGATAACATGTGATGAAAGTTCACTTTTAGATGATCCCTGAGCATATGAAAAAATTTTCGAGCGTATTGAGAAAAAAGAGTTGAATGTTGAGCAACATGAAAATGGGCAGGAGCAAGAAGAATTTTATGTGAAGCATGTTTCTTTTCATCATGAGGAGGAGGTTGATTCCTTGAGTATGCTTGAAGACTGTCATAAGGAAGCACTTATAGACAATAATCAACAAATTTTTGATCCACAATTTTTTGTCCCAAAATGTCTTGTTATATATTTAAATGATCAAAAATTTCTGTTTTTTCATGATGATATACATGAAGTTCTCATTGTAATGCATGAAAAGTCATTTTTAAACATCCATGTAGCACATGATATAGTTGCTCCCATTGAAGATTTTAATGAATAGTCAGAGTCCCGTCTTAAGTATGATGTTGAAAATGAAGGCATAAAACAGAGACAACCTGCAGTTATGAATGAAGTGTCTCCTTTGGATCATCAAGACATGATACTTTTCAGTGTTTTCAAGGATAATTTTGTTGATTTGCTACTTTCATCAAAAGAGGAGATTTGTCATGATTATCAAGATCCTTTGGTAATTCTATTTAAGTCATCAGTGAAGATGGAGTTTCTTTCATTTATAACTTCAGGTTATGGATTCAATTTTTATTTCGAGTTGCTAATAGATGGTCCACTAAAGAACAGTCAAGAATCCTAATTGTTGGATCAGCTCTTTGACTAGCTATAATGGAGGTTTCATATTGCTTGAATCAAACATATGATTTTTAGCTTAGGGTGGTATATACATAAATAATCTGACCGCTTGAGCATCTAATTTTCAACAGTAGTATCTTCAGTTTGCAACATGGTTTTCAGTCGTAGTTGTGATTATTAGTTTGCATATTTTCAGTTTGAATGAAAAATTGGTTTTAAGTGCAGAAGTTAGTTTGCAAGTTTCAGTCTTCAAGTTGTAAACTTCCCAATGAATAGGCACATGGTCTACGAGTTCTTTGTTGTACCATAGGGGTGTAGCATTCCCATTGGATCCACTGTTATCCATGATAACCATTAGGTTGGTCTTGAGTCAATTAGGGTAAGTTACTTAGGGTTGAATAAGATATTTTAAATTTGTAATTTTCAAAAAACTATTTTGTGAGTTCGAAAGGTCATCATTAATGTAAGAGGTGTCATTGTCAAAGAAAAATCCAATTTTTTTTTTTTTGCATGAGTTAATCTGGTCATTAGAGTGAATTTGACACTTTTAACAACTTCCACATGAAATTCAGTGTAAACAGGTTAGGATTTGCTATGAAAGTTCCTGTACTCTATTTTTCTTCCAGCGTTATATGTTTTTTATTTTTTTGAGTAGTCAATGCAGTGAAAAGGTGGATAAATCATAAAATAAGACTATGAATATTATTGTGCCACTTGTTCAAGGGGGAAACTCAACACTCAAACTCCATATGACTTAAAACTCATCATGATGCTAGCTAATTAATTGTACAACTTGCCATCTAAACTCAGGTTTACAAGGTTTTAACTCCAGTGTATCAGTTGGCCAACACCTTAGCATGTTAGTTTGGTTCGATAAAAAATGATAAAAGCTGAATTGAAGAAAAGGGTCTTAAAATTATTGTGCAAAATGATGATGTTACTCCATGAAAGATGGTAAGGCAACACATTTTTGGACCATATTTTGTATTATAATATCATACCAGGCATGTACAGGCTTTAGTAGTGTTTTGGAGGTGTAAAAAGGAAGAAGGTGCAAAATATCAGTAAACTAGGTACTTTCGTAGCAAGTCCCAGGCTTAAAGACGAGATGTTGCTACGAAAGTGCTGTAGGTATCTTTGAGGGTAAAATTCAGCAAAAAATTCTGAACTAGGATGTCTTAGAGCATATTTTTACCTCATTATCCCCAATGAAGACCATCCAATAGTTAGAAAGGTAAAATATTATGAAAAAGGTGGATTTTGAAGGTTGCTACGAAAGTTATAGAAATGACTGTTTTAGTTGTCAAATTCAAGTTCACTCTTTGAAAAAATGGAAAGGAATTTTGGAAATATGAAGGAGTTTTTTATTTAACACGAGCCAATCTACAAACCTCTCTCAGTGTTTTCACAGACATTAGGGTTTGGAAAATATGCTATCATCTTTGAGTCCTCTTTTTTCAGAATTTTTACTAACCATATTTGTGTAGAAATTTTAAAATTCGACTTGGTGGAGGTCCACCTCAGCATCCACATGGCATGATGACACATCAGAAATCAAACACATTCAAAAAATTAGTTGGTTGCATTTGATAAGGGTTATTAAAATATTTTTTTGAGTTATTTAATGAAAGAAGAGTCATTTTTTATTCAAACTCTGCCAAAAAGAAAATATCCCTAGGAAGTCTCCAAGTGATGTAGTTCTACTAGGAATAGGTCTCTTAAGTAGGAATTTGAGGTTGGTCCAGGTGGAAAACCATTATGTGAGACCTCGCTTTATAAACGAGGGAGTTTTTAAAATTTTAAGGGGTTGGTGAATGTAATGAGAAGGCTATTATGTAAATTTTCTCGACAAAGCTAATATACAGTTGCAGCAGTTGTCTTTCAGACCTGAGATTCTTGTGGAGCTTATGTGTTTGTGTATTTTTATTTTATATATTGTTATCAACATAATAGTATTATGATCACTTGGAATTCATAATTTTTATGCTCCAATTTCCTTCATGTACTATGTTTTTGCTGTAAAAGTTATCTTTTAAGCCTAATTGCCTCAATTTCCATGGATTGCATTTTCTTGTAATTGAAGTCCCATAGCTGAATCCATGCTCAATGGTAGCCTTAATACAATCTTCCACCTACAAAATCACTTAAAGCACAAAAATATTTAGTCATATGCAATAGAGATCTTATGTTGAATATTCATTTGTTTTCTTGGAGAGAACCCTCTTTGATTGGAAGGCTGACTTCCAGTCTAAAGTGGTTTGAAATAGTTGTGATAGGTTGAAAATTGAACAACCCAACTGTTTCCAGCTTGGTGATAACAACCTTCAAGTGGAACCTATTATAGGTGGCATGTGATGTAGTGCTATGTGGCAGAGGAAGTCGATGTAGAAACTAGAGGTAGTGACACATGACACCCACTTTTGGAATTTTTGGGTGCCTAAGTGGATTATTGGCACGTGAAAATGGGTAGGTGAGTGGTAGGACATGTGAAAAAAAGTGATGCATGGAACGTAACATGGTAGGGACAATGGCACAAATATAGGTGGCACATTCATATTGGTCTAAGAAGCATTGATGTGGTAGAATACCAGGCTTCAAAATTTGTGCCAGGAGGATATTTTGTAAGGCTTCACAATGTTAAAATATTTTGGTGTTTTTTGTGTTTTTGGAATATGGAGGAAAACACCATATCTATATCTAGTTCAAAATCAAATGGGTGTAGTGGAAAGCCTTTTGGCATTTCCAAATCACCGAATCATGAATAAGTGGGAGTGTATTTAGGCATTCAACCCTCCAAAGGTGCACACAACATGCACCATTAACTAATAAATTAGATCCATATTCAAGTAGATTGAAAGGGCTCAGTCAAAGTTCCATATCAAACAGGGTTCCATGTTTAAAAGGCTATTCAATCTATCTAACATCTGAGGGATCACTGGTGCACAAGTTTTTCTTGATTTCCAAAAGATTCATATACCAAATACGTTAAAAAAGATTTTTTTTAAGCCTATGGTTCTGGCCCCAGGCCATGAGGAGGCAAGTCCTTAAGCCTTTAGCATTTAATTCATTTGGAAAGGGAAATATGGCATCTGGGTATCTACCTTATTAGAAAGTTGGTCATGTCTATAAAGGCCTAGATACTAGAAACAATGAAAAGCAGTCATGTTAAGTCCTTAATTCAAGCCTTTGGTCATACTTTTTGATGTGTTTAAGAGCTTGAGTGCTAAGGAGAAATTTTTGATGGTCCAAGTGCACAAATAGCTAATATGTTAAAATAAAATATATCTGAATTAGGGCCAAATATTGAATTCCATGGGTATAAAATAGAGATAAAACAATGTGAAAGTCATGAGTTCTCATGTAGTGGCACTGTAAGACTACTAGGGACAAGTAGAGTTGTGCCAGTTCATGAGAGGGAGTGGTGTTGTAGACAATTAAAAAGAGTTGGGTGCCAAATTTGTAAAATATGAGATAGAGTATGCTCAGGAGTCCTTGGAAGAGGTATGGGTAAGTTCTTCCACTTGATGAGATACTCTAAAATTGATCGATTTCGTAGCTGTTGAGCTCTTGTTCTTGTGACTGCTTCAGGTTCCAATATGATTTTTCCTTCCCCATCAAGTTATGGAAATATTGTTTGAACTGGAAGTTTGTCACCTATAACCTTCTTTAAGCATGAAACATGGAAAACTGGGTGCACTTGAGAAGAAGCAGGAAGCTCCAATTTGTATACCATAGTACCAATCTTTTGCAACATCTTGTAAGAACCATAGTGCTTTGGTGATAATTTATTATCCTTCTTATCTTTCTTGAGGGACATTTGTTTTATGGTTGTGGCCGTAAAAATGCCGAGTATCCTAAATCAAAACTTCTCTCGCTGTGATGTTGATCTACCTGTTGTTTCATTCGATTTTGTGCCAAATTTAGGTTATACTTTAAGAGTTGGAGAACTTGTTGTTGATGCGCGATGTGATATTACACTACTTGAACCTTAGAATTTTATCTTAAAGATGATGTGATGGATGGTGGATGATATCCATAAAGTGCCATAAATGGGGTCATTTTTGTTGCAGTATGGAAGGAAGTGTTATACCACCATTCAGCCAGAGGTAACCACTTGACCCATTGTGTTTATTAATAAAATATAAAACAACGAAGATATCCTTCCAAACATTTGTTCACTATCTCAATTTTCCCATCGGATTGAGGATAATAAGATGAGCTATGAGCTAGTTGAGTACCCAAACAAGAAAATAATTCCATCCAAAAATTTCCAGTGAAAATGGGATCTCTGTTGCTTACAATAATCTTTGGGTTTACATGTAGCTTTTGAATTGTTTCCATAAATGCAGTAGCAATTGTAATTTCTTTAAATGTATGAGATAATGCACAATAGTGTGCATACTTGGTAAGTCTATCATCTACCACCATGATGACACTCTTTCCTTCGGACTTAGGTAAAACTGTGATGAAATGCATTGAAACCTCCTCCCAACATTGACTTGGAATGGATAAAGATTGTAGTAGACTTGAGGTCTTAATTGTCTCAACTTTATTTTGTTTGAAAACCAAAAATTTTGCAACAAAATTTTGAATATCAGATTTAAGGCCATCCCAAAAAAAAATATTTCTTCACCCCGTGGTAAGTTTTAAAAAATCCTGAGTGTTCTCCTAATGGAGAGGTGTGCAATTCCAAAAAAATATTTTGTTCTAGTTGGGAATTCTTACAAAGATATAACCGATCTTTGTACCATAAGGAATCATTTTTCCAACTAAATGTATTAGATGTACTGGAATATTGCTACAAATTTTGAATGAGTGTCCACACTTCTTTGTCATTCTTCCATTCCTCCCTTGCTTTGATTATCCAATCTTGTTGGATAATATAAATGGAACAAATAAATGCTTCCACCTCCTTATCCTTTCTTGAAAGTGCATCAACAACAACATTTAGCTTCCCTTTTTTGTATATGATTTCAAAGTCATAACCCAACATCTTTGTGACCCATTTTTGCTACTCTTCTGAAGAGAGTCTTTGTTCCAAAAAGTATTTTAAGACCATCATGACCATTTTTTACCTTGAAGTGTCTTACCATTACGTAAGGTCTCCATTTCTTTAGTGCATGTAGTATTGCCAAAATTTCCTTCTCATAAATATATTTCTGTAAATACTTTCCTTTGATTGGACAGCTTTAAAAAGCAATGGGTCTTCCTTCTTGCATTAAAACAACACCAATTCCATTTCCCAAGGAATCACATTCCACAATAAATATTTTTGTGAAGTCTGACATAGCTAAGACTGATGCTAGGCACAATGCCTCTTTAAGATGTTCAAAGGCCTTATTTGCTTTAGGAGTCCATGAAAAAACATCTTTCATCAATAATGTTGTTAGAGGTGCTGCTATTCTCCCATAATTCTCAACAAACTTGTGATAATACCCTGTTAACTCGAGAAATCCTCGCAACTGCTTTATGGTTGTGGGGACTTTCCATTCCTTAATGGATTTTATTTTGTTAGGGTCTACCTTAACACCATCCTGAGATACAATATGACCCATATATTCCACCTCTTGTAATCCAAAGAAACATTTGGATGTTTTTTCATAAAATTGTTTCTCCTCCAATAGTTTGAGCACCCTGTCAACATGTTGAACATGATCCTTCCAAGACCTATTGTAAATTAGTTATCATCAAAAAATACTAACAAAAATTTTCTAATGAAGGGTTTGAAAATGGAATTCAACAATCCTTGAAATGTAGAAGGTGCATTGGTAAGGCCAAAAGGCATGACCAGAAGTTCATAATGACCCTCATGAATTCGAAATGCTGTTTTTAGAATATCTTCAGTGTTCATTCTAATTTGATGATATCCTGAACGTAGATCGAACTTGGTAAAATAAATTTCTCCATGTAATTCATCAAAGAATTCATCAATCAGAGGAATGGGAACTTTATCTTTAATAATGAGCTTATTTAGCTCCCTATAATATGGACACATTCCCCATGATCCATCCTTCTTGTGCACCAATACTACTGGAGCAGAAAAATAACTTTGAATAGGTTGAATTATACCAACCTCTAACATTTCTGCAATCATATGTTCAATCTCTCTCTTTTGGACATAGGGATATCTATAAGGTTTGATGTTTGGAGTAGCACTTCTTGGAATCAAATTAATATCATGATCATGATCAATAATAGTGGGAGTCCTTTGGGAGTTTCAAAGACCTTTGAATGATTGCCCAAGACTTTTTGGCGATTTGGAGAAATAGATGATTTTGATGTTGGAACTTCTAGTGAGAAAAATTATGAAATTACACCTTATTGTTATTTATTCTGAATATTTTTCATGAAATTAGAGCTTATTATATTTCCCAGATTCCCTGCGATACCTCGTAATTCAACACCCTTTCCTTCTGACAAAAATTTCAAGAAAAATTCTTGAAAATTAAAAGCTACATTCCCCAAAGATTGTAACCATTGTACTCATAGTACAACATCAACACCTCCCATTGGAATGGAAAGCATTGGGCTATTCAATACAACAATCACATAACACAATGAATGATAATGGAGTTCCCCCTCCTGGTCTACATCTCCATGGACCTACTTTAACTATCTAGGCCCTCTCGGGATTAAGAGTAAAATATCTGATTAAAGAACCATTATTGCTCCAATGGATTTTATGACTACTCTATTCGCTTCAGAACACTCAAATACCCAAAAAATTACTATTCAATCTCTGAATTTGGTTCATAGCTCCTCTAGGCTTGACCTCCAATGTTGGTGGCTATGGGCTTGTTTAATCTCCAAATTGATAAATCACCTTCAGATGTACTCCAATGCCTATATAAACTTTACCAATGTGTTAAGAGCATCAAATGCAACAAAAATTGACTATTCATTCACTCCATTTGGCCTTCAACTAATCTGGGCATGGCCTTCCCTCTTGGTGGCCCTAAGCTTCAAATTTCTTCAAGTGACAAAAAACACCTGTAGATGAGCTCCATTGCATCTACAAGATATTCCAATGGATTCAGAGCATGCCAATCTACTAGGAATGACTATCCTTGAGAAAACATTGGTCAAAAATTGACCAAAATAGGCCTCATTAAAGTTTCCCCTAGAAAAATTCCACCAAATCTGGCAAACTGGAGTTAACTGGAGTTAAATCTGGCAACTCCATTGAAATTTGAGGGACCTCCAAAACTACCACCAGCATAAGTGAAGTTTAATTAAGTCTAAATGTGAATTAACTGTGCACTGATCATGATTAATGGAGGCGCATAAGTCCTGGGCACGTGAGAGGGCCACATGGGAGGCAAGCTAGCCCCCTCTGCTCATCCATCTGGTTCCACAATCTGCATTAAATATACATTGTGCACTATGATTAACAAGGTATAGAGGTGTGTATTTTTGGTAGACGAGTAGAGTTTTTGGGGGGATGTCATGGGTTTGAACCCTGACCTGCGTCCCTCCATACACTTTTGCAACGTATTAAAATATATGGCCTCAGAAATTTGGATATAACCAACATATAAAATATGTACCAAAACTTTGGATATAACCAACCAAATGCACCTCCGTTTAATACACTCCCACATATGTTTAATACCTGGCATATAATAATAAACCAAACCTTTGGTTAATGCGAATTTGCAAATATTTAAATGTGCCATCCGAAAACGTTTGGAATCTCATATGTATTCGTTGAAATGGGGATTTAATGTGTGGAATTAATATATATATATATATATATATATATATATATATAAAGTAATATAAAATATGATTTTTTTTTAAAACCATATAATATATTAAATATATATCTATATATATAATATATTAATTCAGTTTAATATATTAAAAAAATAATTCTAGCACATGAAAATTCATGAACCCACATTCAATTTTGGAGGACATTAGGCATTTTTTACCTTCACATACCAAACTAGCGAATCCCGCAGTGACACTTGTCATAGTCCCATTAGAAAAAAACCGAAGAAGATTCTCTGCATGCTGAATCGACTGCCATGTCATCAGCTGTAACTCTTCTGTAATATTTTTTTTTAAAATTTGCTTATTCTATACGACAATCAGTAGACTATAACTTCCTCATCCGAACTCATTTTTTGACGAAACGAGTTGTGTTGGATTCCTAGCAATGGGACGGTCCCTGTATTTCTAGTTTGGTGCAATTCTGAGCACTTTAATTTTTGAGCTAATTTTTGCCCCTGATCCATTCAGATCACACCTTCCCATCGACATTCTTTTGGACCCACAAAAGCTAGTTATCTCATAAGAGTTGAACTCTCTTCTATTTCCCAAGTTCTATCATCTTGATTACACTTGGATAAATCGCTATGGCAACCTCTTGTACACTGACATGCCTTGCCTTACCTTGCAAATGTCTTGGCTCTTCAACCACTGTTCTCCTTTCACTTCTGACCCAATCCAACACTTGTTGATGCTTGGTGATATAACACCTTTGCTGTACCAAATCAATTCCTCATTGCCTTCCCACTGAGAATCATGTTCCTCCTTTGCACAATGAGTGAACTACAACAATGAGTTCCAACATCAGTAAAAATAAGAAAATAAATGACCATTATTTTACCACCATGGTTCCAAATTCCACATCTGGAAGAATGCATTTGCCACCTCCTTCTCTTCTTGGAGTCAACACATAAAATGTATATAGTGGATGCAAACTTTCTTCTTTGACATCTTGTCACAAACAACACATCATGCAAGAAACAACTTGACGACATATCCTCTTTCTCCTTCAAAGCAACTAATTTCACAGCATGTGAACACTGCCATGTACTCTCACATCTCAGTGTCAAAACTTATCAACCAAACTCAAGTCAACAAAAACATGCCTCTTCAAAAGACTGACTCTCAAGTCAAGCATAAGCATGTATAACAATTTGACGATTATTTTCCCAAAACAAAAAGAATTTCACATTTCATGAAACACTTTGTCAACATCTCATTTTCATCTTTGGAGACAAGATCAACTCTTCCAAGTTGATATGACATACATGCAACACGTAATCGATCAACACAAGTTGAGAGTCATGCATGTGCATGTTATCACCAAATTGTGTCCTATTGGGCTGGTTCAATAGTCAACTTGGAGTAACTATTTCAGACCACCTTTGACTAAGGATTATCCTCTTTAGCTTGAGAGGGCTCTCTCAAGTTATCAAAGGATTTACTCAATTAGGTCTTAAAACAGATGGCTAACTTTGTGAGTGTTTTAGTGTATGTGATTGTAGGTGAAAAAGAGGAAGATTCAACTACCATTGGGCTCATGGAGTTAGTAAAAGGAAATAATTGATAAGCATTCCTACTTATGGAAGCTGAGGCTTTTTCTGTTTCAATGATAGAACTACACTAACACATGAGAATAATCAATGAATCAATGCTAAAATGAAGTCAGAGCATATATGATATGAATTCTGAGTAATTTAGCATCAATACTACTATAATAAGGATATAAAAGAGAAAAATAAACCCATTGAAACACATCAAGAATCTCAGGTAAAGCAAGAAAACTCACTGTCTGTCTATTACTGATATCAAAAATTACAATAGTAGTTGTATCAAAGCATTCTACAACCCCTTCTAACTCTAAAAATATCTCATTTATTGAGTGAGGACTCATACGAATGATTTTCCACCTTGATAGCTTCAAATTCCCACCTCAGAGACCTATTTCAAACATGATTCCATCACTTGGAGACTTCCTAGGGATATTTCTGTTATACAGAGTTTGAATACAAAAAGGACTCTTCTTTCATTAATAGTAAAACAAATCCATTTAATAACCCTTATAAACTTCAACCAAATAATTTTTTGAGTGTACTAGAGTGTTGATGTGTCATTATTCCACGTGGATGCCAAGTTGGACCTTCTCCAAGTCGAATTTTTACAATTTTTTCACAAATCTGGTTAGTGAAACTTCTGAAAACGAGGCTTCAAAGATGAGTGTATAATTTCCAAACCCTGATGGATTTTTCAAAAGTGCGAGAGTTTTTTGTATATGGACCTGTGCTGAAGAAAAATGTTTTTCAGATTTCCAAAATCCTTTTTCATTTTGTTGGAAATCAAACTTGAAGTTGACTGCTAAAACAGTCATGTACAGAAATTTCGTAGCAAACTCCAAAATCCACCTTTTGCATAAACTTTGACCTTTTTGAATGTTGGAGGATCTTCCTTGGGGCTAATGAGCTAAATAAAAAAATTTTCCCTCCTTATTTCTCCATAAAACTGAATTTAAAGGCAAAAGAGCATCTTCAAAAATTTCGTAGCGTTTTTTGGCCTTCAAGCCTGAAGTACGCTGCAAAACTACTTGATTATGGAGAAAATTCAAAATTCTCCCTTTTTCTTCCAAATTTCACCTCTAGGTCTAAAAATTGATATGATGAAGTATGATCATGCAAACTTGCTTCTTACCCTCTTTAAAAAACATCATTTTCACATTTAGCAAGTTTATTATCAATAAAATGACTCTATTTTTATCTGAAACAATAGGGTTCAGACATGAGTTATTATCTCCCTATCCTTCATGGTTGTTGAAAAAATGAAAGAGGTTTTTGTAGGTCAGTATGTTCTGAAGAAAAACCTCTCTTGGGTTTTTGAAAACCATCTCTAGCTGTCCAGAATATGCATTCCTAAAACATGTATAAAACATGAAAATTCTGCATTCTCAAAATAGAGCTGAAAGACATCTCTGAATCTCCCAATTTGTAGCACCTTTGAGAAAATTTAAAGAGGTTAATGTTATTTGATATGTTCTTGAAAATAATGTCTCTCAATTTCTTAAAATACTTCTTTTTTTTCCCAAAAGCTTCCGTTGAATTTGACTTCTCAAAAGTAAAAAAACAGAGAAATCCTCATATTCGCTATGAAATTTTTAGGTAGTTTCGTAGTGAAATCTGCCTATTTTGCACTGAATTCTCTACGAAAATGTGTTTAACTAGAAAGTGGAAGATTTTTTTGATTTAAAAGCGTGGGAATGAAAAATAAAGGACATGAGTTAGACATGACTGATATTACAAGGCTCTAGGTGGTTTTAGATCTATGGTAGACATCGCCATATGCAACGTTTTCAAGAATTTCATGAAAATTACTATGAGACAGCATGAACCTAGGTGAATGACACTATCCATAAAAAATTAAAAATTTATGTGTGATAACATTGGCTCCACTTGGGATGGTGTGCCCCTCTGGTACAACAAAGAACTAGTAGTTCCAGTGCCACCTCCATTGGGCTGCTCCCATATTCAAAATGAAAACTTGCAACCTGTTCTGACCTGTAACTTTGGCACTAAAAAAACTAGTAGCTGCTAAAGAAATAAAAGTACACAAGTTGAATTTAAAACTGAAACTGAAAAAATTCTTGATCTTCAAGCTTATTTATATACAAATGATCCTACTCTACTTGCTCAGCATAAAAACTGAATCAAGTGATCTCACTCTTCCAATGAAGCAAATAAAGAAGTTGAGTACTGGGTTGGAATGGACATTCCAGTTCTCTGGTAATGATGACATTATTGAGAGATGAAAAGTTGTTCCACCATATGAATTTGTATACATCACTGAAAATCATATTGAAATTTATTCCTGTAGAAGATTCCAGCAGAGCTGCGAAAGGATCTTTGAGAGTATGCACGAATAATTGTTGTTGATCAACAAGAAAGTGTGAGTAAATATGATCCTTTGATGGCGTTCCTTGTTCAGATTCTTCATTATAACCCTTGTGAACTTTCACAAATAAAAAATAAAAAATCTGTTGATCATTATTTTCATTTGAGAGGAAGAAATACTTGGAGTACTCTTGGACACTTTCACAAGGAACTGCCTTAGCATGTACCATAGAAAATTCTAAAGGTAACTCTTCATATGATTCAACAAGCATACCCATCTAATTTTCTAAAACTCGCTTTTCAAAATTTTCTTCATTTGATGTGGGATGATGCAAGGAATGACATGAAGAGTAAACTTCTTCCTTTACCTGAGGATTATAGCAATTATCTTCCAATATTTCCTCTTGTTGCTTGAAATGATTCTCATATTCCTAATGATAAAAAGACTAACAAGTCTGTTGCAAATTTTCATCAAGCTCAGAGGATGTAACATGGTTTCCATAAATAAACTCCTGTTGGGTTTCATTTTCATCCAAGAGAGAGGATATCCTTTCTTCTTGGTGATGAAAGGGATTGTCATGGAGGGCCTCTAAAATTTACTCATCCATCAACTCATCACCTTCATAAAAATTCTCCAAATATTCAATAAAACTCACTCAATGTTTACAACATCCTTTGACCAGTAATAAGGAATAATGCCATTCTTTATTCATCTCATAAAATACAACATGGAAATAAAAAAGAGAATATAAGGAACCATTTGGTAGGCTTTCCTACCAAGACCATGCTTTTCCTTCTAAAGTGACCATAAACATCTTCATGAGAAAATCCTTAGGGAACTGAACCTTAATTTTGTCTACATGCATATGGAATCTAACTAAATGAAGAGTGGAATTGTCTTTCTTTTAATTTTTAAATATGGGAAGATCAATTAACCAATTGGCCTTTGACATAGGATTTGGAAAACCAGGGATGTGAGACCGATTCATAGGGGCATACCTAGCATTTATTCTTGCAATGGAACTCATCTTAGAACTTCATCAACCTACTGATCCTCAAGCACTGGAGTCACCTTCCAATTGATTATTTGATGTGAGGAGTTGACAGAGTAGAAATACAACCAATATGTGCCTAAGTGTCTGCTGCTCTCAGACCTTAGAACTAAAACTTTTTTTTTCTTCCTGTTATCACCAAAATTGTACTTGATTGGCTGTTGATCAGATAACTCAGTGTAATTGTTTCAAACATACTTTTGAATGAAGGTTAGCCTCTTCAGTCTAAGAGGGATCTCTCAAGGGGGTTTTATGATTTAGATAATGATAGTACTAGATTGCAAAATATATGAATTGTGTCTTAGTTTTGTATGTTTGCAGGTTGAAAATATGGAGGGTTGCTACCATTGGGCTATAGAGTCAGTGACAGGGATCTCAATGACAAAGACTCTCCTTGTGGAAGCTAAGACATGTAGATACTTAAATGATATTAGAATACACAAATACAAAGTTTACTCAATATAAATGTTCAAAGGAAGTCAGAGCATGAGAAACATGAATTCTAAGTTATGAACATTAAGATACTGAAAGCAGGACATTGAGAAAGATATCCAATAGTTTAGTGATTGAAAGGAAGTCAGAGCATGCAAAGAAAGAATTCTGAGTAATCAAACATTAACATATTAATAGAAATTAATAAGATACATAGGGTTCATGAAAGTATCAAATGAATCTCAGGTGAAGGATGAAACCAATAGCCATTCTCCATTGTTGATCAAAAACCTGTTTACAATAGTAGCAGTCAGCCATAACATATCCCAACCCTTTCCAACTCTAAAAATTTGTCTTTTATAGAGTGAGAACTCATAAAAATGATATGCCACCTTAATCCCCTCGAAAATCCACCTCAGAGACCTATTTCAAACATGATTCCATCACTTGGAGACTTCCTAGGATATTTCTGCTTTGTAGAGTTTGAATACAAAACGGTCTCTTCTTTCATTAATAGTTCAACAAATCAATTCAATAACCCTTATAAAATGAAACCAACTAATTTTATGAGTGTACTAGAGTGTTGATGTTTCATTATTCCACGTGGACACTGATCTGGACCTCCTCCAAGTTGAATTTTTACAATTTTTTCATAAATATGGTTAGTGAAAATTCTGAAAATAGGCTTCAAAGATGAGTGTATAATTTCCAAACCCTAATGGATTTGTAGAAAATGAGAGAATTTTTTGTATATGGACCCATGCTGATGAAAAAACTCTTTCATATTTCCAAAATATGTTTTCATTTTCTCAGAAACATTTAAAAACAACTCGCTAAGGAAAACAGGGCAGTTTCGTAGCGTGCTTTCATAGTGTCCAAAAAATAGCTTTTGCACTCAAAATTTCTGCTCTTTGGCTGTTCTAGGGTGTCCATCATGACTTGACACCTCATCACTACCATTTCATCTCCTTGAAATCCACAAAAAGTGGTTTTAAAGGCAAAAAGACAACTACATAAATTTTCATAGTGTTTTCCTAGCTTCAAGCCTAGGAAACGATACCAAACTATGGAAAATTGTGCAATTTCTAGATTTTTTACTTTGCCTCAAAAAATTAACCTCCGGATGTAGAATTTTTTTCTTAAAAATGACATTAACCTCTTAAAACATAATCAAACTCAATTTCAGAGCCTTGAGGTGTTTCCTCTTCATTAATTATGAGTTGAGCTATGGGTTCCTCAATTATAGTCGTATTTAAACCCTTCTTCTCCAGCTCCTCATGGATCAATTATAACTTCTCTTGGAGGTCGTTGATTTGGTCCTTCAGTATTCTATTGCTGTATTTCAATTTTAGGTTCATTCTTCTAACATGCTTCACCTCTTCAAAAAACATCCTTTTCACCTTTAGCAAGTTTATTCATCACTAAAATGACTCTGTTTTTTTGGAAAACATAGGGTTTGTATATGAGCTCTTATCTGCCTATAATTGATATATATTTCAAACTGAAGGATTTTTTTGTAGGTCATTATGTCTTGAAGAAAAACCTCTCTTTGTTTTTTGAAACATATCTTCAACTGTCCAGAATCTGCATTCTAAAAACATGTATAAAACAGGAAAATTCTGCATTCTGAAAATAGGGCTGAAAGACATATATGTATCTCCCAATTTGTAGCAACGTTGAGAAAAGTGAAAGATGTTATTGTTACTGGATATATTATTGAAAATAACCTCTCTCTGTTTCTGCCAATTCTTCTCTTTTTACCCAAAAACCGCCCTTGAAGTTGACTTCTCAAAGTCAGAAAACAGAGAAATGCTTCATATTCACTACGAAACTATCAACAGTTTCGTAGCATTTTCTGCCTATTTTACACTGAATTCACTACGAAAGTAAATATTGTTGGCTAAAATGACCTTTTCGGAGTTGTAAGCTTGGGAAATGAAATATGACAGTAAATGATGACTGATGGAACATGATGTGACCTATATGGAGGTGGTTTTGAGATGAAATGAGGGTGGTCTTGAAACTTAGGATAGGTTAAATATGAAAAGATGAAATTTCCTATGCCAAATTGAAAAAGGTTTAAGGAGACCTTACCCTTTTGAGGAGTGAACTGTATGAAAATTTCAAGTAATGACTCACAAAATTATGATTGATAATAGTGGCTCCACTAGGGATGGTGTGCCCCTGTGGTACACCAAAAAACCATTAGTTCTAGTGCCATCCATCTTCTTGGAAATAAAAACTATGAAATTTATGAAAAATTTTCCATGCTCTTATGGCCTTCTCCTCGGGCTCAAGCTTGATGATTACTGCTGAAAAACGAAATCTATAAAAACTGAAAATATGCTCAGTTTACTTGAGCTTATTCACACACGCTCCTACCTACCCTAACAACTGCAATCTTCATGTTTGATTCAAGCAACATGAAACTTCCATTGAAGCCAGTCATTGATCTGATCTGACACTTGAACCTCTTGACCACACTTGAACCAAAAGTAAACAAGATATTGAAATGACCAAGGCAACATAAAATGAATCTGATCTTCATAATGAAAATATAATTGGAAATCTGGATTGTAAAACTTTTCCATGTAGTCATCTATAGGATCATAGAAGACATAATCTATTTTATGATTCTTAAGACATTCTACAGCTCTTATATGCTTTGCTCAGCAATAGAAGATTTCAGTTGTCTGCTATCAAACTAATTTTCAAAAATAGGGCATTCTTCCTCAATCTCATAAGAGAAAGGTAGCAACACCTTCTCTTTGTGTTCTGGCATTAAATTTTTTTGAAAATACTGATATTGATCATGAATACTATAAGATTGAATTTAATCTTCTAAAACTTCAATGTATTTTTCAATGTCCTTGGCAACGTCATCCAAAAATTGAATCTTATCTTCTGACTTGCACTGAAATTACTTTAAATAAGAAGACAAGGACAAAGAAAAAATTTCACCCACTTCCTCATTAGTATGATCATTATTTGATGCAGGCTGATGCAAGGAATGACACGAAGAATAAAATTCTTCCTTTACCTGAGGATTATAGCAATTATCTTCCAATATTTCCTCTTGTTGTTTGAAATGATTCTCGTACTCTTGATGATCAAAAGACTAACAAGTTTTCTGCAAATTTTCATCAAAATTAGAGGATGTAACATTATTTTCATAAATAAACTCCTGTTGGGTTTCATTTTCATCCAATAGAGAAGCTATCATTTATTCTTGGTGATGAAAGGGATTGTCATGAAGGGCCTCTAAAATTTCCTCATCCATGAACTCATTACCTTTATAACAATTCTCCAAATATTCATTAAAACTCACACAATTTTTACAGCAGTATTTGACCAACAATAAGGAGGGATGAAACTCTTCATACATCTCATAAAATGCCACATGGAAATCAGCAAGAGAATTTAAGGAACCATTTGGAAGGCTTTCGTACCAAGGCCATGCTTTTCCTTCTAAAGTGACCATAAACATCTTCATGAGACAATCGTCAGGGAACTGAACCTTAAGTCTGCATACATGAATATGGAATCTAACCAAATGAAGAGAAGCATTGTATTTATTTTCATCTTTAAATATGGGAAGATCAGTTAACCATTCAACCTTTGGCATAGGATTTGGAAAACTAGGGTTGTGAGACCGATTCATAGGAGCATACCTGGCATTCATTCTTGCAATGGAACTCATCTTGGAACTTCATCAAGCTACTAATCTTCAAGCAGTGGATTCAACTTCCAATTTATTATTTTATGTGTGGAGTCACCAAAGTATAAATACAGGAAATATGTTCCTAAGTGTCTGCTGCTCTCAGACCTTAGAACTGAAACTTTGTCGTTCTTCCCAGGGAAAATTTACACCTTCGGTCCCCGGAAATGGCGCCAAAATGTTATCACCAAAATTGTACTTGATTAATTGAAATGGTCATACATTTAACTCCTCAAAAGGGTAAGGTCTCCTTAAACATTTTTCAATTTGGAATACAAAATTTCATTTTTTCATATTTAACCTATCCTAAGTTTCAAGACCACCCTCATTTCATCTCAAAACCACCTCCATATAGGTCACATCATGTTCCATCGGTCATCATTTGCTAAAATATTTCAATTAAAAAGCTTACAACTCTGAAAAGGTAATTTTAGCCAAGAATCCCTACTTCCTTAGCGAATTCAGTGTAAAATAGACAGAAATTACTACTAAACTGCTGATAGTTTCGTAGCGAATATGAAGCATTTTTCTGTTTTCTGACTTTGAGAAGTCAAATTCAAGGGCGGTTTCTGGGCAAGAAGAGATGCATTTTAATACAATGAGAGAGTTTATTTTCAATAAAATATTAACTAACAATAACCTCTTTCACTTTTCTCAAAGGTGCTACAAATTGGGAGATACATGGATTTCTTTCAGCCCTATTTTTGGAATGCAGAATTTTCCTGTTTTATACATGGCGTTAGAATGTAGATTATGGACAGCTGGAAATGTGTTTCAAAAATAAAAGAGAGGTTTTTCTTCAAGATATACTTACCTACAAAAACCTCCTTCATTTTTGAAATATCTAGCAAGGATAGGGAGATAAGAGATCATATCTAAACCCTATGTTTTCAGAAAAAACAGAGTCATTTTAGTGATGAATAAACTTGCTAAAGGTGAAAAGGATGTTTTTTGAATAGAAGAATGAACCTAAATTTTAAATCTAGCAACAGAAGACTGAAGAACCAGGTCAAAGACCTCTAAGAGAAGTTAGAATTGATCCATGACGAGCTGGAGAAGAAGGGTTTAAAGATGACTATAGTTGAGGAACCCATAGCACAACTCATCATTAATGAAGAGGAAACACCTCAAGGCTCTTAAATTGAGCTTGATTATGTTTTAAGAGGTTAATTGCCTGTTGAAGACAAATTTTCTATATGTGGAGGTTACTTTTTTGAGGCAAAGTCAAAATCTAGAAATTGCACAGTTTTCCACAGTTTCGTAGCGTTTCCTAGGCTTGAAGCCAAGAAAAGGCTATGAAAATTTTTGTAGCTGTATTTTTGCCTTTAAAACCACTTTTTGTGGCTTTCAAGGAGAGGAAATGGTAGTGATGAGGTGTCAGTTCATGATGGACACCTTGGAACAGCCAAAGAGAATAAATTTTGAGTGCAAAAGCTATTTTTTGGACACTACGAAAGCACGCTATGAAACTGCCCTGTTTTTGTAGCGAGTTGTTTTTAAAGGATTTTGAGCAAATGAAAAAGTATTTTGGAAATATGAAAGAGGTTTTTATTTAGCACAGGTCCATCTACAAAAAAATCTCTCAGTGTCTGTAAAGAAATCAGGGTTTGGAAATTATACACTCATCTTTGAAGCCTATTTTTCAGAATTTTCACTAACCAGATTTATGAAAAAATTGTAAAAAATCGACATGGAGGAGATCCAGCTTAGTATCCACATGGAATAATGACACATCAGCACTCTATTACACTAAAAAAAAAATTTGGTTGCAGTTGATAAGGGTTATTAAATTGATTTGTTGAACTATTAATGAAAGAAGAGTCCTTTTTGTATTCAAACTTTGCAAAAAAGAAATATCCCTAGGAAGTCTCCAAGTGATGGAATCATGTTTGAAATAGGTCTCTGAGAAGGGAATTTGAGGGGATTAAGGTGGCATATCATTTGTATGAGTCCTCACTCTATAAAGGACAGAGTTTTAGAGTTAGAAATGGTTGGGATATGGTATGGCTGACTGCTACTATTGTAAACAGGTTTTTGATCAGTAATGGAGAATGGCTATTGGTTTCATCCTTCACCTGAGATTCACTTGATAATTTCATGAAACCTATGTATATTATTAATTTTTGTCAATATGTTAATGTTTTATTACTAAGAATTCTTGCTTTTCATGCTCTGACTTCCTTTCAATCACTAAAATATTGGATATCTTTCTCAATGTCTTGCTTTTAGTATCTTAATGTTCATTACTCAGAATTCATGTTTCTCGTGCTCTGAATTCCTTTGAACATTTATATATTAAGTAAACTCTATATTTGTGTATTATACTATCATTTAAGTATCTACATGCCTCAGCTTCCACAAGGAGAGTCTTTTTCAGTTAGATCCCTGTCACTGACTCCATAGCCCAATGGTAGCAAGCCTTCATCTTTTTAACCTACAAACATACAAAACCAAGACACAATTCATAGAGTTATCCATCTAGTACTATCATTATCTAAGCCATAAAACCCCTTGAGAGAGCCCTCTCAGAATGAAGAGGCTAAGCTTTAGTCAAAAGTTGGTTTGAAACAGTTACACTGAGTTGTTTGATCAGTAGCCAATCAAGTACAATTTTGGTGATAACACTTCACAGGGAAAATTTACACCTTCGGTCCCCAGCAACGGCACCAAAATGTTTTCACCAAATTATGTCTTGTTTGGCTGCTTTAATGGTCAACTTGGAGTAACTATTTCAGACCACTTTTGATTGAGGATTAGCCTCTTCAGCATGAGAGGGCTCTCTCATCTTATCAAAGGATTTACTCAATTAGGTCTTAAAACAGATGGCTAAATCTGTGAGTGTTTTAGTGTATGTGATTGCAGGTGAAAAATGAGGAAGATTAAACTACCATTGGGTTCATGGAGTTAGTAAAAGGAAATCAATGATAAGCATTCCTACTTATGGAAGCTGAGGCTTTTTCTGTTTCAATGATAGAACAACACTAACACATGAGAATAATTAGTGACTCAATGCTAAAAGGAAGTCAGAGAATATATGATATGAATTCTGAGTAATTTAGCATCAATACTACTGGAAGAAATATATAAAATAGACAAATAAACCCATTGAAACACATCAATAATCTCAGGTAACGCAAGAAAACTCATTGTCTGTTTATTACTGATATAAGAAATTACAATGGTAATTGTATCAAAGCATTCTCCAACCCCTTCTAACTGTAAAAATATCTCATTTATAGAGTGAGGACTCATACAAATTATTTTCCACCTTGATAGCTTCAAATTCCCACCTCAGAGACCTATTTCAAACATGATTCCATCACTTGGATACTTCCTAGGGATATTTCTGTTTTACAAAGTTTGAATACAAAAAGGACTCTTCTTTCATTAATAGTTCAACAAATCCATTTAATAACCCTTATTAACTTCAACCAACTAATTTTATGAGTATAGTAGAGTGCTGATGTGTCATTATGCCACATGGATGCTAAGCTGGACCTCCTCCAAGTCGAATTTTAAATTTTTTTTCACAAATCTTGTTAGTGAAAATTCTGAAAAGTAGGCTTCAAAGATGAGTGTATAATTTCCAAACCCTGATGACTTTGCAGAAACTAAGAGAGGTTTTTGTATATGGACCTGTGTTGAAGAAAAATGTCTTTAATATTTCCAAAATCATTTTTCATTTGGTTAGAAATCAAACTTGAAGTTAACTGCTAAAACAGTCATGTACAGAAATTTTGTAGTGCTCATTTCGTAGAAAACTCCAAAATCCACATTTTTCATAACCTTTGACCTTTATGACTATTTGGGGATCTTCCTTGGAGCTAATGAGCTAAATACAACTTTTTTCCCTCCATAGTTCTTTAGAAATTTCATAGCATTTTTCGGCCTTCAAGCCTGAGCATGCTACGAAACTACCTGATTAAAAATTAAAAATTCTCCCTTTTTCTTCCAAATTTTACCTATAGGTCTGAAAATTGATATGATGAAGTATGATCATGCAAACTTGCCTCTTACCTCTTCGAAAAACATCATTTTCACCTTTAGCAAGTTTATCTATCAATAAAATGATTCTGTTTTTTCTGAAACAATAGGGTTCAGACACGAGCTTTTATCTCCCTATCCTTGATGGCCATTGCAAAAATGAAAGAAATTTTTGTAGGTTAGTATGTTCTGAAGACAAACCTCTCTTGTTTTTTTGAAAACCATCTCCAACTGTCCAGAATCTACATTCTAAAAACATGTATAAAACATGAAAATTCTGCATTCTGAAAATAGAGTCGAAAGACATCTCTGAATATCCCAATTTGTATCACCTTTGAGAAACATGAAAGAGGTTAATGTTATTTTATGTGTTCTTGGAAATAAAATCTCTCAGTATCTTAAAATACTTCTCTTTTTGCCTAGAAAATTCCCTTGAAGTTGACTGCTCAAAAGTAAAAATACAGAGAAATCCTCATATTCGCTACAAAATTATTAGGTAGTTTCATAGAGAAATCTGCCTATTTTGTATTGAATTCACTATGAAACTGTGCTTAACTAGAAAGTGGAAGATGTTTCTGATTTAAAAGCATGGGAATGAAAACTAAAGGACATGAGGTAGACTTGACTTATATGAAAAGGCTCTAGGTGGTTTTAGACTTATGGTAGGCATCGCCATATGCAATGTTTTCAAGAATTTCATGAAAATGAATATGAAACATCATGAACCTAGGTGAATGACCCTATCCATAAAAAATAAAAAATTTATGTGTGATAACAGTGGCTCCACTTGGGATGGTGTGCCGTTATGGTACAAAAAGGAACTAGTAGTTCCACTGCCACCTCCATTGGGCTGCTCCCATCTTCAAAATGAAAAATTGTAACCTGTTCCAACCTATAACCTTGACACTGAAAAAACCAGTAATAGCTAAAGAACTGAAAGTACACATGATGAATTTAAACTGAAACTTAAAAAATGCTTGATCTTCAAGCTTATTTATATACAAATGATCCTACTCTACTTGCTCAACATAAAAACTGAATCAAGTGATCTCACTCTTCCAATGAAGCCAATGAAGAAGTTGAGTACTGGGTTGGAACAAAAATTCCACTTCTCTGATCATACAACCATTCTTGAGAGATGACAAGTTGTTCCACCATATGAATTTGTATACACAACTGAAAATCATATTGATATTCATTCCTGTAGAAGATTCCAGCAGAGCTGCAAAATGATATTTGAGAGTATGAATGAATAATTCTTGTTGATCAACAAGAAAGTGAGTAAATATGATCCTTTGATGGTGTTCCTTGTTTAGATTATTCATTATAACCCTTGTGACCTTTCTCAAAATAAAAAATAAAATCTGTTGATCATTATTTTCATTTGAGAGGAAGAAATACTTGGAGTGCTCTTCAACACTTTCACAAGGAACTTCCTCAGCATGTACCACATAAATTTATAAAGGTAACTGTTCATATGATTCAACAAGCATACCCATCTGATTGTCTAAAATTTTCCTTTAAAATTTTTCTTCATTTGATGTAGGTTGTTGCAAGGAATGACATGAAGAATAAACTTCTTCCTTTACTTGAGGATTATAACAATTATCTTCCAGTATTTCCTCTTGTTGTTTGAAATGATTCTCATATTCCCAATGATCAAAAGACTGACAAGTCTGCTGCAAATTTTTATCAAACTCAGAGGATGTAACATGATTTTCATAAATAAGCTCCTGTTGGGTTTCATTTTCATCCAAGAGAGAGGCTATCCTTTCTTCTTGGTGATGAAAGGGATTGTCCTGAAGGGCCTCTAAAATTTCCTCATCTATAAACACATCACCTTCATAACAATTCTCCAAATATTCAGTAAAACTCACACAATGTTTACAATATTCTTTGACCAGCAATAAGGAAGAATGAAATTCTTTATTAATCTCATAAAATGCAACGTGGAAATCAACAAGAGAATAGAAGGAACCATTTGGCTGGATTTCATACCAAGACCATGATTTTCCTTCTAAAGTGACCATAAACATCTTAATGAGACAATCCTCAGGGAACTGAACCTTAAGTCTGTGTACATATATATGGAATCTAACCAAATGAAGAGCAACATTGTCTTTCTTTTTATTTTAAACATGGGAACATCAGTTAACCAATCGACCTTTGACATAGGTTTTGGAAAACCAGGGATGTGAGACCGATTCATAGGGGTAACCTAGAATTTATTCTTGCAATGGAACTCATCTTGGAACTTCATCAAGCTAATGATCCTCAAGTAGTGGAGTCACCTTCCAATTAATTATTTTATGTGTGGAGTCGCTAGAGCAGAAATACAAACAATATGTGCTTAAGTGTCTGTTTCTCTCAGACCTTAGAACTAAAAATTTGTCGTTCTTCCTAGGGAAAATTTACACCTTCGATCCCAGAAAACGACGCCAAAATGTTTTTACCAAATTGTGTCCTGTTGGGCTGCTTCAATGGTCAACTTGGAGTAACTATTTCAGACCACTTTTGAGTTAGGATTAGCCTCTTTAGCCTGAGAGGGCTCTCTCAACTTATCAAAGGATTTACTCAATTAGGTCTTAAAACATACGACTAACTCTGTGAGTGTCTTATTTTTTGTGATTATAGGTGAAAAATGAGGAAGATTCAACTACCATTGGACTGATGGAGTCAGTAAATGGAAATCAATGATAAGAATTCCTAGTTATGGAAACTGAGGCTTTTTCTGTTTCAATGATAGAACAACACTAACACATGAGAATAATCAGTGACTAAATGCTAAAAGGAAGTCAGAGCATATATGATATGAATTCTGAGTAATTTAGCACCAATACTACTAGAAGAAAGATATACAAGAGACAAATAAACCCATGAAACACATCAAGAATCTCAGGTAAAGCAAGAAAACTCACTATCTGTCTATTATTGATATTAGAAATTACACGAGTAGCTGTATAAAAGCATTCTCCAACCCCTTATAACTCTAAAACTATCTCATTTATAGAGTGAGGAATCATACAACTAATTTTCCACCTTGCTAGCTTCGAATTCCCACCTCAGAGACCTATTTCAAACATGATTCCATCACTTGGAGACTTCCTAGGGATATTTCTATTTTACAGAGTTTGAATACAAAAAGGACTCTTCTTTAATTAATAGTTCAACAAATCCATTTAATAACCATTATTAACTTCAAAAAACTAATTTTATGAGTGTAATGAAGTGCTGATGTGTCATTATGCAAGGTGGATGCTGAGCTGTATCTCTTCCAAGTCGAATTTTTACAATTTTTTCACAGATTTGGTTAGTGAAAATTCTAAAAACTAGGCTTCAAAGATGAGTGTATAATTTCCAAACCCTAATAGCGTTGCAAAAACTATGAGAGGTTTTTGTATATGGACCTGTGCTAAAGAAAAACCTCTTTCAGATTTCCAAAATCGTTTTTTATTTGGTCAGAAATCAAACTTGAATTTTACTGCTAAAACAATCATGCACAGAAATTTTGTAGCACTCATTTTGTAGCAAACTTGAACATCCACCCTTTGCATAACCTTTGACCTTTCTGACTATTGGAGGATCTTCCTTGGGGCTAATGAGCTAAATACAATTTTTTTTCCTCCTTAGTTCTCCATAAAACTAAATTGAAAGGCAAAAGAGCATCTTGAGAAATTTCATAGCGTTTTTCGGCCTTCAAGCCTAGAGCATGCTACGAAACTACTTGATTATGGAGAAAATTCAAAATTATCCATTTTTCTTACAAATTTCACCTGTAGGTATGAAAATTGATATGATGAAGTATGATCATGCAAACTTGCCTCTTACCCTGTTCAAAAAATATCATTTTCACCTTTAGCAAGTTTATTTATCAATAAAATGACTGTTTTTTCTTAAACAATAGGGTTCAGACATAAGCTCTTATCTCCCTATCCTTGATGGATGTTACAAAAATGAAAGAGTTTTTTGTAGGTCAGTATTTTTTGAAGACAAAACTCTCTTGGGTTTTTGAAAACCATCTCCAGCTGTACAGAATCTACATTCTAAAAACATGTATAAAACATGAAAATTCTACATTCTGAAAATAGAGCCGAAAGACATCTTTGAATCTCAAAATTTGTAGCACCTTTGAAAAAAATGAAAGAGGTTAATGTTATTTGATATGTTCTAGACAATAACCTCTCTCAGTTTCTTAAAATACTTCTCTTTTTTCCTAGAAAATACCCTTTAAGTTGACTGCTCAAAAATCAAAAAGCATAGAAAGCCTCATATTCGCTACATAATTATCAGGTAGTTTCGTAGCGAATTTTGCCTATTTTTCACTGCATTTGCTATGAAAATGTGTTTAACTGGAAAGTGGAAGATGTTTATGATTTAAAAGCGTGTGAATGAAAACTAAAGGACATGAGGTACACTTGAATAGTATGACAAGGCTCTAGGTGGTTTTAGACTTATGGTAGACATCACCATATGCAATGTTTTCAAGAATTTCATGAAAATGAATATGAGATAGCATGAACCTAGGTGAATGAACCTATCCATCAAAAATAAAAAAATTATGTGTGATAGCAGTGGCTCCACTTGGGATGGTGTGCCCATGTGGTACAACAAAGAACTAGTAGTTCCAGTGCCACCTCCAATGGGCTGCTCCCATCTTCAAAATGAAAACTTGCAACCTGTTATGACCTGTAACCTTGGCACTGAAAAAAACAGTAGCTGCTAAAGAATTGAAAATACACATGCTGAATTTAAGACGGACACTAACAAAATGATTTATCTTTAACCTTATTTATATACAAATGATCCTACTCTACTTGCTCAGCATAAAAAATGAATCCAGTGATCTCACTCTTCTAATGAAGCCAATCAAGAAGTTGAGTAATGGGTTGGAACATACATTCCACTTCTCTGATCATAAAGCCATTCTTGAGAGATGACAAGTTGTTCAACCTTCTGAATTTGTATACATAACTGAAAATCATATTGAAATTCATTCCTATAGAAGATTCCAACAGAGCTACAAAAGGATATTTGAGAGTATGCACGAATAATTCTTGTTGATCAACAAGAAAGTGAGTAAATATGATTCTTTGATGGTGTTCCTTGTTTAGATTCTTGATTATAACCCTTGTGACCTTTATCAAATAAAAAATAAAAAATCTATTGATCATTATTTTCATGTGAGAGGAAGAAATACTTGGAGTACTCTTGGACACTTTCACAAGGAACTGCCTCAGCATGTACCACAAAAATTTCTAAAGGTAACTCTTCATATGATTCAACAAGCATACCCATCTGATTGTCTAAAATTTTCTTTTAAAAATTTTCTTCATTTGATGTAGGTTGATGCAAGGAATGACATGAAGAATAAACTTCTTCCTTTAAATGAGGATTATAGCAATTATCTTCCAGTATTTCCTCTTTTTGTTTGAAATGATTCTCATATTCCTGATTATCAAAATAGTAACAAGTTTGCTACAAATTTTCATCAAACTCAGAGGATGTAACATGATTTTCATAAATAAACTCCTACTGGGTTTCATTTTCATCCAAGAGAGAGGCTATCCTTTCTTCTTGGTGATGAAAGGGATTGTCATGAAGGGCCTCTAAAATTTCCTCATCCATGAACTCATCACCTTCATAAAAATTCTCCAAATATTCAATAAAACTCACACAATGTTTACAACAGCCTTTGACCATCAATATGGAAGAATGACATTCTTTATTAATCTCATAAAATTCAACATGGAAATCAACAAGAGAATATAAGGAACCATTTGGCAGGATTTCATACCAAGACCATGCTTTTCCTTCTAAAGTGACCATTAAAATCTTCATTAGAGAATCCTCAGGGAACTGAACCATAAGTCTGTGTACATGCATATGGAATCTAACCAAATGAAGAGAAAAATTTTCTTTCTTTTCATTTTTAAATATGGGAAGATCAGTTAATCAATCGACCTTTGACATAGGATTTGGAAAACCAGGGACGTGAAACCGATTCATAGGGGCATACCTGGAATTTATTCTTGTAATGGAAATCATCTTGGAACTTCATCAAGCTACTGATCCTCAAGCAGTGGAGTCACCTTCCAATTGATTATTTGATGTGTGGAGTCGCTAGAGAAAAAATACAACCAATATGTGCCTAAGTGTCTGTTGCTCTCGGACCTTAGAACTGAAACTTTGACGTTCTTCCTAGGGAAAATTTGCACCTTTAATCTCCGGAAACGGCACCAAAATGTTTTCACCAAATTGTGTCCTATTCGGTTGCTTCAATGGTCAACTTGGAGTAACTATTTCAGACCACTTTTGATTGAGGATTAGCCTCTTCAGCCTGAGAGGGCTCTCTTAACTTATCAAAGTATTTACTCAATTAGGTCTTAAAACAGATGGCTAAATTTGTGAGTGTTTTAGCGTATGTGATTGCAGGTTAAATATGAGGAAGATTAAACTACCATTGGGCTCATGGAGTCAGTAAAAGGAAATCAATAATAAGCATTCCTACTTATGGAAGGTGAGTATTTTTTTGTTTCAATGATAGAACAACACTAACACATGAGAATAATCAGTGACTCAATGCTAAAATAAATTTAGAGCATATATGCTATGAATTATGAGTAATTTAGCATAAATACTACTGGAAGAAAGATATACAAGAGACAAATAAACCCATTGAAGCACATCAATAATCTCAGTAAAGCAAGAAAACTCACTGTCTGTCTATTACTGATATCAAAAATTACAATAGTAACTATATCAAAGCATTCTCCAACCCCTTCTAACTCTAAAACTATCTCATTTATAGATTGAGGACTCATACAAATGATTTTACACCTTGCTAGCTTTGAATTCCCACCTCAGAGACCTATTTCAAACATGATTCCATCACTTGGAGACTTCCTAGGGATATTTCTGTTTTACAGAGTTTGAATACAAAAAGGACTCTTCTTTCATTAATAGTTCAACAAATCCATTTAATAACCCTTATCAACTTCAACCAACTAATTTTATGAGTGTGCTGGAGTGTTGATGTGTCATTATGCCACGTGGATGCTGAGCTGGACCTCCTCCAAGTCGAATTTTTACAATTTTTTCACAAATCTGGTTAGTGAAAATTCTAAAAAATAGGCTTCAAAGATGAGAGTATAATTTTTCAAACCCTGATGGCTTTGAATAAAATGAGAGAGGTTTTTGTAGATGGATATATTTTAAATAAAAACCTCTTTCATATTTGCAAAATCCTTTTTCATTTGGTCATAAATCAATCTTGAAGTTTACTGCTAAAACAATCATGTACAGAAATTCCGTAGTGCTCATTTCGTAGCAAATTGCAAAATCCACCTTTTTCATAACCTTTGACCTTTCTAAATGTTAGAGGATCTTTGTTGGGGCTAATGAGCTAACTAAAAATTTTTTCCCTCCTTAGTTCTTCATAAAACTTAATTTAGAGACAAAAGAGCATCTTCAAAAATCCCGTAGCATTTTCTGGCCTTCAAGCCTGGTGCACGCTACGAAACTACCTGATTATGGAGAAAATTTCAAATTCTCCCTTTTTCTTCCAAATTTCACTTACGGGTCTGAAAATTGATATGATGAAGTATGATCATGCAAACTTGCCTCTTACCCTCTTCAAAAAACATCATTTTCACCTTTAGCAAGTTTATTTATCAATAAAATAATTCTATTTTTCTGAAAAAGTAGGGTTCATACATGAGCTCTTATCTCCCTATCCTTGATGTCTGTTGAAAAAATGAAAGAGGTTTTTGTAGGTTAGTGTTTTTTTAAGAGAAACCTCTCTTGCTGTTTTGAAAACCATCACCAACTGTCCAAAATCTGCATTATGAAAACATGTATAAAACATAAAAATTTTGCGTTTTGAAAATAAAGTCAAAAGACATTTTTGAATATCCCAATTTTTAGTAGCTTTGAAAAAAGTGAAAGAGGTTAATGTTATTTGATATGTTCTGGACAATAACCTCTCTCATTTTCTTAAAATACTTCTCTGTTTTCCCAGAAACTTCCCTTGAAGTTGACAGCTAAAAAGTAAAAAAACAAAGAAATCCTCATATTCACTACGAAATTATTAGGTAGTTTTGTAGAGAAATTTGCCTATTTTGCACGAATTCTCTATGAAACTATGTTTAATTGGAAAGTGGAAGATGTTTCTGACTTAAAAGCGTGGGAATGAAAACTAAAGGACATGAGGTAGACTTGACTGATATGACAAGGCTCTAGGTGGTTTTAGACTTATGGTAGACATCGCCATATGCGATGTTTTCAAGAATTTCATGAAAATTACTATGAGACAACATGAAACTAGGTGAATGACCCTATCCATCAAAAATTACAAATTTATGTGTGATAACAGTGCAAATTATCAACACTATCAAGTTGACAACATACATGTTAAACAAAGCAATCAACCAACACAAGTCAATTACTCATGCATGTTAAAGCACAATAAAATCATCAAAATTCCACTGTTCATACACACAAAATCTGATGAATGTATATAATTATTCAACTCTCTCATGATCACAATCATAAGTACAAGAAATCCATTCATATGTATTATCACCCTAGTAATTCTCAGGTTGTGGGATGGGGATTTTTGTAGTTAAGAACACCAGGGGTAACCAAGAACCGCTTTGGGAATTCAGGATCTAGCCTTCCTGAGCTTTGGAGAGGGATCTCTCCTAAAGATTTAGGTTTTTTTTGGTAAAGGGTTTTAGGCTAGCTATGAGTGAGCAGTGGGACTTTTTTTGTAAGAGTGGTGGGAATAAAAAGTGTTTCAAGGTAAACCAGAAGGATCTACCAGAACATTGGGCTATGGAGTCAACTCTCTAGGCAAGCAGAGCTAGGAAATAAGACTTAAAGATGAAATGTACTAAGGGCAGGGTAGATGACCTTCTAAGGCTTTGAATAGGCTTTTTGATGGATTGGGTGAAATCTAAAAAAAAGGGCACTTAAGAATCCTTAAGTTACAGAAAAGAGGATTTAAGGAGGGGATCAAACTGGGACCTAGAGCAATTAAGAATTCTATGGTCCGGTTGTGATCAAGTAGAAAAAATAAAAATGCCAACTAGTTTAAAACATGGAGCTTATTATCACTAATCATGTTTAATTTTTCCTTATTTGATCATTAAAGAACATAAACACATTAAATGAATGTATTAAACTTTTAAAGAAAAACATTGAAAATAGGAAAAAGATGAGACTTATCTTGTCACCACGAGAATCCTTAGTTATGATGTCTCTAATCTCGTTTCCAGTCTGCTGCTTCGCTAATTGACTCACACCAACTTCAATATGTCCAGAAAAATAACTATAGTAGTCTTGAGAAATTTTATTCCACACAAAATACTTCATACTTCTAAGAGTGAAGTATTTATACAAATTCTAAACTAAAATATCTTGAAAAAATATCAAGATTGGTTCACAAATCTCTCCGACTGTTTTACATAAATAGAACTTATGTAAATGACACTGAAACTAATGCATCTATTTGGCACTATTTTTTATGGATAGGTGATGAAAAATAGGATTATTCGAATTTGATCCAACTCTTAGTTGATGATGAGGCATCCAAGTCACTAACTGCTTCCTTTCTTTGTGCATTCTGCTGCAGCAATTCTGCAAACTTGGGGTCCAATGATATATTTTTATTTCTAAATAAGTAATAGATATGTAAAAAATGAAAGAGGTTATTGTAGATGAATATTTTGGTGAGATAAACCTCTTTCAGTTTCCTAAAATTCCTCTCCAGCTGTGCACAATAGGCTCTGCCAAAAGATGTGTAAAATAGAGATTTACAGAGTCTGAAAAATAGCCTGTAAATATGTGCATGTATCTCTCATTATGAAATCACGGTGAAAATAGGTTTTTGTAGATGGGTCTCGTAGGAACAAAAACCTCATTCATTTTTGTATGATGTATTTCTGATTGGCCGCAATCTACTCTGCAAAATGATGACTTAACAGGAATTTTCTGCAAACAGTGCTCTCCAATATTGTTTAATATTTCCAAATACATAATGGTTGTTAGAAAAGTGAGAGAGGTTTTTGTATATGGCCCTCGTGAGAACATAAACCTCCTTCAGTTTTTCAAAATTCATCTTGGATTGGTCACAATATGTTTTCCAAAACAATGACTTAAACAAGAATTTTTGTGCAAAAAATGTCCCTTCTTGCTCTCTTTTTCATCTTTTCACTTTTTTGTTCTTTTAACTATTTTAATTTTACTTTGGATAAACTTCATTTTTATTGTTGAAAGTTTTTTTCATCTCTTTTTACCTTTACTGCCTCCATGTTTTACTTTTACTATTTTATTTTGACTGTCCTGTAACTTTGTTTTGACCTTTCACTTTGAGTTTTACCTGATACACTTTATCCACTGATACTCTTTAACTGTTATGATTTTATTTATCATTGTGAATTTTGATTTCACTTTCACCATTCACTGATACTCTTTGATTCTGATATACTTTGACCCTGTACTTTCACCCTAAGGTAAAAATATAATTTCCTCAATGGTTTTCCTGCTCTTTTCCTTTCAAATTTATTTCTTTTTTGAAGGTTCAGTATTCTTTCTTCCAATGTCTTTACCATTTTATTATGACCTTTTGAAGTGATGATAACATATTTGTAAGCAGATTCTAGATTTTTATTAGCCTTTTGCAGACTCTTAATCTTATTATTCTTTAACGTCATCTCTTTCATGGCTTTAATCAAGTCTGAGGCACCTGTTTCTATACTTGTCTGTACCTGTCTATTTGAGGAATCAATAGTAGAAACATATTTGGATGATATTGATACTGTAGCTACCAATTTTCCTTGTGGTGCAAGATGTTCTGCAGGAGTTGATGGTCTTTTGGAAATAAGGGGTATTTGAGGGATTTTTCAGGTAAAATTGGACTCTGAGTAGGGTTTTGGATGATAAAAAGATTTTTTAATGCACAAAGGATGGTTTTGATCAAGCTTCGCAGTGAAAATGATCCGGGAATGGCTAAAAACTGCTAAAATGGAAAGGAGGGATTCTGGGGAAAATCTAACAAGGTTTCCCTTGTATTTTGGAGGTTTTTAAACTTCCCAGATGGCTACTTTACCTCATTTTAGGCAATGGAAGTTTAAAAGATGAATTTTCCCTTGAAACTAAAGGATTTGCAGTTTGAAATGGAAAAAAATACCTGTGAAAGGTGTAGTTTGTCGATGAAGGTCGGAATTCCACTCACAGTCTTCAATTCTGGTTCATTGGAAAATCAGAGGTGCAGGAGGCTCTCAGGAATGAATTCAGAGTAAAGGATCTCTCAAATGGAAAATTACTTCAGAAACAACTTTGAAAATAGTCAAGGGAGGCTCTGTAAAGGTTTTCACAGGTTAAATGGTGCAAATAGGTAAAATGTAATGGAAATAAGGCTTTGCGGAGGTTTTCAAAGGTTTTATTGGCAAATAGATGAAATGTGGTGAAAAAAATTAAGTTTTAATGTATTAAACTATAAGTTAAATCATACTTTAATTACATTAATCGCAGGTTAAGCGGAAGCGGTTTCGGATTTAGCTTGGGCGGTATTCACGCAACTCTGAGGTGGTAAGTGGTAATTCATTTTTTGAACGCGATTCAATCATATCATGACACGTCACCACATGGTGGTTTCAGAAAAAAACCCATATCATGTGATTTTAACAAAACATTGGTCGGGCACTTTAAAAATGCGAAAATGAACCAGCGTCGTTGGATCAAGCTTTCAAAAGAGAAAGGTCACGATTAAAAGTAAAGGTGCGAGAAAAAGGTTTCATCGAGTTCATTTTGGGCCTTTGGATTTTGAATTGAATAAAGATCTGACGGCTGATAGCTAACGCGATGGGGAAGGGTAAAGGTTGTTGCGCTGAATATGGATCGTCAGATCAAAAGTGAATTGGAGATTGGAGGGTCAAAATTCAATCCCATGGAGTAA